>JAUZSS010294807.1:0-15477 GCA_035668195.1 Sarracenia psittacina
ACTAGATTTATTACCATAAAATGTAATAAAAATATTAAATCATGTTTTAAAAGTAAACAAAATTCATCAAAAATCATTTTAAACTCTAATAAATATAATTTTAGAAAAAAAACATGTGTATCACTTCGTTTTTTTGGAGTTGTGCGATTTTTAAAAAAATTCACGTCTCTGGTAACCGCCACCGTTATGCTACGGCCGTTACGCCCCGAAACTGCTACACCGTCACCGTTACCGTTACGGCAACCGCCACCGCTTTTTAAAACCATGGCCCATACCTCTTGAACTGTAGAAGCATTAGCTACCAGAATCTCAATTGAGGATTCCATAGAGTTCAATATCTTACTTAGTAGTCATGTGTCATCTCGCTTCGATTGCTTATACTTGTCAGATACCTTCCCCGAAGGGTCTTTAAACAAGTGATCTTTCTTTTTCATACATTCAACTGTAAGTAAAATCTTCTTCTTCCATAACGTATATGTTTGCGGTCTAGTTAATTTTGAATCAACCAATCGTATGGATGATGAGAACACATTTGTGACTCCTCTTAGTCGCTCAGTTCTCACCGGAGAATCGTCAGCTCTCGTGGAGTTTTCGGTCGACATCACAATACCTCAATGGTCAATCACACGAAATCGCAAACAAGTAAATCAATGATCAAAACACTAGTAGCCACACCTTTAATCAATTGTAGCCGAATTGCAAATCACATTGGTCCCTCACAGCATCATCAATCTCGCATCATGATTATCATCAATATCAAGAAGGCAAAGAGTGTTGTGAGAGAAAGAAAGAGCAACCATCAACAGCCTCGCCGAAGATTCATATATCGGAGGGCCCTCACCGCATCAACCCCAAATCCTAAAAGTCCTTCAACCCTCACATCATCGATTTCGCCACTGGCGCGAAGCCTGGTGATGTCGACAATGGTCGGCGGTGCCTCTTGAATGACCTACAGTGGTCGGTGAGGTCCTAAAGAAGATTGAGAGTGGTCGGCGATGGTCGGCAAGGTCCTGGAGAGGATCGACAGTGGTCGACGATGGCTCTCGTTACCCGACGAGGGCTAGAGAGGTCTAAGAATGGTCATTGAAGGCCCCTGGTCAATCGAAAATGGTTGTCATGGGTCTGGGTAGGGCCGACAAGGGTCGGCAGTGGTTTCTGGCTAGCCAACAATGGTCGGCGACAGGTCTGGTGTGATCGCTTGTTTAGTGCTTGTTCATTTTGTTTTGTAATAATCGTATTTGTAGGAGTTGGAATTCGTCTAGGGATGTTCACGGTTCGGATTGGACCGGTTTTATTAAAATCCAAGAACCGGATCGTTAGTAACGGTTCCAGATTTTTTGGAACCGTGTCTGGACCGTTCAAGTAACGGAACCGAACCAGAACCGATTCGTTAAAACGGATTAGTTACGGGTCGGTTACGGTTTTATCCGAATTATTTTGGGTTTTTTTTTGTTTATTTTAAAATATATTTTTTATGATCGTATTTGTTTATTATGTATATCTCATTGAGTTTGTTGTCCATATAAAGTTTGTTTATTATTTTTTATGTCTGTATTTGTTTATTACTAATTTCATACTAATATTATTTTTAAAATTTAACTTAAGTTAATAAGTTATTAGTAATAATAATAATAATAATTAATAAAATATAATATATATTATATACAATATATAATTTTTTAAAATATATTAAAACTCCGGGCCGGGCCTCGGGCTACCATACCTAGGCTCGGGTCTGGGTTTTTTTGGGCCGGGCCGGGCCGGGCCGGGCTTTTACTGTGTGGGCTCGGGCCGGGCACCGGGCCGCCCGCCGGGCCCGAACGGTTTTTACATCCCTAGTTTTTGCCACCAGGTGTTTGTTCTAGACACCTGTTGCCATTTATCTTCATATAATTAATCTAAAAAGGCTTTTAATGCAAAACTAGAGCCAAAAGTTACTAACATCAGTAGCCTTCCTCCTAAAATTTTCAGAACCTAAAAGTCTCGAGAACCCCTCCATTTTATTTTCCTAAGTGTCACCTGCTGCTACCCGTTTTTGAATAATCTAAACCTGAAACTTACACTGTAAAAATATAGGCCTTAGAGGCCCCAAATCGATAACTTAAACATGAAAGTTGTCTCAAATGATTTGATTAGGGTGTCTCCCAAGTTTTGGAATTTCTAAATTTGTTTACTATTTATTTTATATTAAATACTGTCATTGAATGTTAAATTCTGAACCGTCTAATTGATAGGATTAAAGTGATCGGTCACTTGTTATGACTTGTGACTTGCTAATTGCGATTACTACTTGCTTATAATTCATATGATGTGAAATATTGCTTAGCACATAAATCTATTAATTTTAGTAACATTCTGGTAGTTGCCATGCTCGGTCTGATGTGTTTTGTTACAAAATAATATGTTCAATTCTGTTGTATCTAATTTTCATGCCTTTATCTCCCACATTAATTAGAGACTTATTTCATTTTGTATCATTGCGTTTGGGAAGTATGGAGGACATTTAAAATTTTAACGGATAAGAAAAATGAACTTAAGTTGATGATTTGGTGAGAGTAACTGTGCTCCTGACCATGGTTACTCTTTGGTGAGATTAACAGTGTTACTCTCCGAGATAATTTATTGGTGAGATTAACTGTGCTCTTCACTAGGGTTACTATTTGGATGTAAGGGTGGATGGAGGGATAAAAGTATTGGAGTTAGAATTACGTGATCACCAGTAGATCAGGCCTGAGACTCGAGAATCCTGGGAGATTAAGTGTAAGACTCTGTAAGATTACAGTGCTACTCGTATCTTGTCATCTGGATAACCTAGTCGAATATTTAATTCGGTTATGTGTTATCCCATGGTTAAAGGGGGATTTCTCTGCTGGTAGACTTAGACGTTGGAAGTTGATTGGGGATAGGTTAGTTCGATTGGGGTGTTAAACTTAAAGATAAATCTAGTTCATGGACAACTTAGGTAATTAATGGGATTCATGGCATCTTTACAGTTCTTCGTTTACATTGCTTAATGGACTTACTTTAAACGATTAGTATTTGCGTTCATTTTCTCGGGTGTTTGTTTCCACAATGCCAGTGAGGAACGGGAGTCGAGATCGGTATTTATGATGAGGAGATTGAGGAACCATTACATTCGTGAACAGGAGTCTCACCGAGTTGACTATCCTTTTAAAGCTTTATTTATGCCTTTATGTTTTAGGCTTTGAGACTTGGAATTTTTTTAAAGATGTAATGGCTTTATTATCATACTTATACTCTTAAGGATTTAATTTACTTCGGTTTTTAGCTTTTGCATGGATGGGTAATCTTCTTTTATTTTGTGATATTATCGTTATTTACCTTACATTACATAGTTATGGTAACTCTTGATGGTTCCAAAGTTTGGGGTATCACATTGTGAGAAGGGGTACCTTATGAGGCAGTCCAAAAGTTACAGTTGAAGATGGAACAACATTCCAAACCTTACAAATTGGGGTGGTTTAAGAAAGGAAACGCGGTCAAAATTACAAAACGGTGCTTAATTTCGCGATCGTAATGTCAAGCATGAAGGTCAAGGTAACACTTACAATTTTCTATTTGATGATACCAGGATTGTGTTGTTACCAAATAAAGGGATTGTACCCAAGCCAATGGTAGGAGAGGGAGCCAATCTTCTGACACGGGCACAATTTGAAGAGGAGATTATTGACACCAAACTGTTTTTTTGTGTTAGTTGCCAAGGAACCATGAAGGAATAGTGCTTTAAGTTGTCCAACCATTGTTGAAAGAATTTGCAGATGTGTCCCATGAAGAACTTCCAGTTGTGTCCCCATTCTCGAATCCTAGGGTCTCTGTTCCTGTTTTCCAATTCAAGAAATAGAAATAAATTCTTAATAACACTTCAATGGGACTTTAAGCACTCCAAGACTTCATGGGTATAGTGCCTTGGGTATGTCTAAGGATGCACATCCTAGTTGTGATATAGGCAACTATGCTGGTTCTAAGATTAATAAGGGGTATGTGGAAGGCAGATTTAGAATCTCAGCATAAGTAACACTACTCAGACAATGATCTTTGGACAGCGGTATTTACTTGGAATGTGATTTCTCAATAAGAACATAATATTCTCACAGTTTTTGCCATGTTGTCCGTATTTAAGCCGTTCAATTGATATTCAATTGATGTGTAGAGAGCTGGTAAATGGTCATTCAAACAATTCTCAGACGTGGTCTACTTTCTCAACCTCCAATGGTTATGCTGGGATTTAAGCTACTGTAAACAATGAGTCTAGTCTTGGGACATTTGGTTCATTTATAAGTGAAATTGAAAAAACAACAGTGGTGGCTGTTTGCATTTCAGTAAAATATTTAAATTTCAACTACTCTAGGTTATTAAGTTTATGCGAATGGAAAAGTCCCAAGGAAGAAGTTTGTATTTAACCAATGAAACTAACCAATATAATTCAATAACAATTGCCAGTTTGCTCTTGTGTGTTAAATTTTGATGTATGCCTACAAGTTTTCTACCTCTTTAGAAGACTTGCAATGTGTTAACTAGCAAGTGCTTACCTGAATGTTGTTTGTAGTGTGATAGTAATGTTTAGAGTTAGGTGTGGATTCTTAATAAATGATAAATTACATGCTATAAGTCGTTGCTTTGAAATAAATGCAACTTATCCTTTTTTTCCCCTGTACTTCTATTAGGCTGAAGAGGGAAAACCTGATTTCATAGCCAAGATTGTGGAGTTCTTTGAAACAACTAATGGGGAACTATATTTTACCGCTCAATGGTTCTTTAGAGCTGAAGATACGGTGATAGAACTTATTACTTCACTCACCCATTTTTGTTACTTCTGATAAATTTCTCATTCACTAATCTTTGTTCATTGGGTTGTTTATAGGTAATCAAGCACCAATCTGATCTCATTGACAAAAGGCGAGTGTTTTATTCAGACATAAGAGATGACAACCCATTGGATTTCATTGTGTCGAAAGTAAAAATCATTCAACTTGCCACAAGTGTATGAACATCACTTACTTCTGGCTACTTGCATCATTGTTTTTGGGGTAAATTTCATTTTGCACCCTTGCACTTTAACACCAGATCTCACTTTGGTCTCTATTTTTCAATTGGAATAATCAGTTCCTCAGATTCCAGCCAACTAGCAGTTTCACCACTCGTTAGTGTGTGGTAAGTTGATTAATGAAAATCACAATGTGACATTCATGTCAAGCATTTTTTAGGGCAATTAGGTACTTCTCCGATCTCTTATACTTCATTTCTATACCTCTATGCCAACACATTTTCTTGTCCTGGAGCAAATTCCAAATCTGGGCAGAAGATAGTGTTTGCTTTATATGCAGAGGAGAGACTAGTGAGTTCAAGTCAAACTCTCCTCTAAACACTTTTCCTGTTTTACGTCTCATTGAAGTCCCAAGCCAAAAACTGATTGCTCAACTCAACAAAACCAACATCACAAATTCTCCCTTTTTCATTACAATAAAAATGCCATTCCTCTCCCATCATGTCCATCGCTTTTTCTTGCAAATGAACTTAAATCTTTATCATGAATCACTCATTGTGCTCAATACAGTTGGAAGTTTTAGATTGTTCATATATGG
Organism: Sarracenia psittacina; assembly: GCA_035668195.1. Taxonomy (NCBI): domain Eukaryota; kingdom Viridiplantae; phylum Streptophyta; class Magnoliopsida; order Ericales; family Sarraceniaceae; genus Sarracenia; species Sarracenia psittacina. The sequence goes on from JAUZSS010294807.1 coordinate 5,604, forward strand.
GTAAGTGAAGAAGAGAGAGGTTAGTAGTGGGTTTGGTGAGGGTTGAAAATGGACTATTGGTTAGTGAGAGTTGGCCTGTAGTGGGATTGGAGGGGGAGGAAGTAGTTTGTTATAGTGGAGGTGGGTCATCTAATAATCGTGACAGTAGAGTGGACAGAGGGTGAAAAGCGGTGCGGTGGTTGAATTAGGGAAGGGAAATGAGAGTTTGGTGGAGGGACTGGAGGGTGGTGTATGAGGCGGCGGTTTGGTTGCAAGAGAACTTTGAGAGAGAGAGAGAGAGAGAGAGAGAGTGAGGGGAACATATGAATGAACTCTTCACGTTTGTATCTACTACACCCACATATTTTGTAACTCTTATAGGTTATGGATTTTTTTTGTACCTCACCAAAAAATTTAGATGTAAACAAAAACTTAGTAGTTCTATTGGAAGCTCCCGAAAATGAGATGTTTAGCTTGAGTCTATTTTGAATAAACTCCATAGAAACTATGAGGTCATAACTTCGTTACTTAACTAGTGATGCTATAGTGTTCCATATATTCTCTTTTAAAGTTATGTGATGGTCAAATAATTATCTTCCGTTAAGTATACAAAAGATAGCTGATGAAGGGGTGAAATTCTAAGTTGGGATGATTGTTACAATTGAAAAATGTGGGAGCAAAGTGTGTAATCTTCCCTTGTTTTTGTCTGTCTTTATTTGCGAGGTTTGTAACTCAATTCCTATTAATGCCTCTCTAAGTTTCATCAACTATTTCTCCTTGCAAGTTGAAAGAAGGGTATAAAATGTAATTTGATCGTGCTTTTGCCTGTCTCTATTTGTGAGTTTGTAACTCAGTTTCTATTTAATGCTCTCCAAGTTTCATTAACTCTTTTCTCCTAATAAGTTGAAACAGGTGGGTCTGGCTGAAAAAGACAAAATACTCTCATCTTCAGATCTGTATTATGATATGGCATATTCATTGCCACACTTATCGTTTACAACTCTAGATACGACCACAGGTTAATGTGTTTTTCCTATGGGCTAAGATGTTTCTTTGTACTTGTATAAAATGATTATATGCAGCCAAAAAAAACCCATTTAATCTGGGTTTGCCATGTTAACGACAACATTGTATTATAATAATACTTGAACACTTATTTAAATTAATATTCCTAATAGATGTTGTTTGCTTCCTTTAATCAGAAGATTTAAAGACAGATAGCGACGTATCTGCAATAAGTGATGCTAGTTCACATAGTGCATTAGGGGATACCGACATAGATGCCGCAAAGTCTTCTCAACTTTCCACATTTCAAGAATACCAGATGAGTTTACTGGACTTATACTCAGGATGTGGAGCCATGTCAACTGGTCTTTGCCTAGGAGCAGCCACATCTGGTTTGAAACTGGTCACTGTAAGTCAAAAACTGACTATATGTTCGTTTGGCAAACCGGCTTTAAGCTGGCTTATTGGGCTTTTGGACTTTAAGCCAAAAAGCCAAAAAGTTCTGTCTGGTTGGAGGGTGCGTGGCTTATAAGCCAATTTATAAGCCAAAAAAGTTACGATGGCAAAATACAAAAATGTCCAATTACCTAAAAGCCAAAAAAAGTCAAATAAGCTAAAAAGTCAAAAAGTCACTTTAGGGTAAAATTAGATATTGTTAGAAAAAAGTTAAAAAATTCAAAAAGATGGGGTTGGAAAACAAGACTTTCTGGCTTTTTTTTTGACTTTAAGCCAAAAATCAAAAGGCCGGCTTTAAGCCGTTGCCAAATGAACGCTATACTTCTCAAATTTCTTGAACTTGTTCTTTCATGCACACTTGCATGCAAAGACTGATATATGTGATATTGGTGTTTGGGGTTCCAAGAGGTGGGCCGTGGACATAAATTCTTGTGCATGCAAATGTCTAATGTTGAACCATCCTGAAACTGAGGTAACACATTACTTCTTCTGTTGTACTTTAATATTAGTATCTTATATCTATTTGAATCAGGGGCAAATCTGAAATAATTTTAGGTGAGAAATGAAGCTGCGGAAGATTTTCTTTCTTTGCTGAAGGAGTGGGAAAAGCTTTGCAAAGAATTTCAATTGTTGGGTACTTGTCGATTAGAGGACTCTAATTCTGAACAAAACAGCTTGGACAGTGATGAAGAAGACAATGCCATTGACGGTTCTACAGTTGCTAAAGGAGAATTTGAAGTGGGAAAGTTACTTGCTGTTTGTTATGGTGACCCAAATAAAGTCAACAAACGTGGGTTGTATTTTAAGGTATTTTGTCTTTAACCAAGAAGAATGGTCTATAAGTGCTAGCCAATGTGATTGTCTACTTTCATAGATTTTGTTGCCTCGTGTCCTAGTCAGATTAGATGCTTATTATAAGTCCAAAGGTCTTCAGTGTGTCTTCTCTTACATAAAAGTTGAAGCTGCAATAGTCTGCAACCAGGTTTTCAAATGTAGGTTTGTGTCGTGTGAGTAGCATTCGGTGTGCAATGTCTATGTCTCGTTTGATTTTTTATGACACTTAGGGTCAGATTCATGAAAAATTATTAATTGTGCATTTATTTCTTTTCTAATTTTACAGGTGTTTAGATTATGTCTTTGTTAATATTTGAAGTTTAGAAAAGTGGCGTCAACATAATGGCCAATCTCAACAAATTTGGACAGGTCTAAGACAAATTTGGTTTATTAGGAAATTGATTGAAACCTAATACACATTACGGCACCATTGTGATTGCATGACTATATTTATGCATATAGTGGTGCACAAAACTTATAAAATTGATACTTTGCATCATTTGTAGAACACGAGGTCAAGGAGTGGACAATCCTTTGGAGGGATCTTATTTTGTCTATAATGTGTAAGTTTCAGAAGGAGACAATGATATTTTTTTTGGAATATTGTCTTTTTTGAGCTGATTTGTGCACTTAACACCTTTGGAAGTTTTTTGTTTATTCAAGGCAACATTGGCTTATGTTTTAACCGAAGTTACAATTTCTTAGGTCATGCTTTTCCTTGTTTATGTGGTATGAACTTGCAAATAAAATGATTCAGCTGTGTATTTGTCATAGGATGCATGTAGTGCCTTTTGATTTATTATTATAGGACTTGAACTCTTGAAGTTTGATCAATATACGATGGGTCTACCCCAATAGACCATGCTTTTATTGATATGTGGAAAAATTTCGTAAATTCATATTTTCAATGTTTTCATTTCATGCCTCATGTCTTATAGGAGGATGTGTGCTGACAATGATATGGTTGTTTTAGGTGTTTTTATGCACCGAATATTGCTGGGTGTCATTTTTTATGTGGAAGATAGCTATAATAACAATTTCAAGGAATCAGTTTTGCATGTCAAACTATGGTTCTGTCTCTTTCTCTTTTGTTTAGTTCTTTCTTGTTTGGGTACTTGCGAGTAGTTTTGGGATACTTGAAGCGCATTGGTTCTAGATAGCACAGTGCACACCCAAGGAAACTTTGTATAGTTTGATATCCTCTTTGGTAGTTTATCATAAAAAGAGTATGGCTTAAACATTAATGGATGAGTTTTAGCTATTTATGCAGAACCACTCTTCTTTATATTGATGAAATCCACTTACTTGACCCAACATTTATTTCTCTTGAATTGAATTCATTTTCTTTTGATTTTCTTCTTCTTCTTCGTCATTTTCTTTTCTTTCAAATGTACAATATGTAGGTGCGTTGGAGGGGCTACGGGCCTAGTGAGGACACATGGGAGCCAATTGATGGTTTAAGGTATCTAGTCTTACCATTTGTCCTCTTCTAACCTTTTTGTCCATTCTTTCTATTTTCCCTTAAATATGCATTTTCATTTAATGTTGGTAATTTTTTTTTTCCCTTCAGTAACTGCAAGGAGAGTTTAAAGGAATTTGTGACAAGAGGGTTTAAGTCAAGGATTTTGCCTCTTCCAGTAAGTTCTTAGTAATTTGAGTTCTTTAACATTTGGGTTTTTCATCTTTCAAGATGTGGGTTCTTATCATTTGTTGCTTCCCCCTTTGATGTAGCTTTTCATTAATTTCCTTTTCACGTTAGAACTCTTTTTAACACGTTATACTTAAATGAATAAATCAATGTTTACATAGGGGGATGCTGACTTTATATGTGGAGGCCCTCCATGTCAAGGGATGAGTGGTTTTAATCGCTTTAGAAATATAAGCGATCCTTTAAAGGACCCCAAAAATCATCAACTTGTGGTGTTTATGGACATCATTGGGTTTTTGAAGCCAAAATATGTTTTAATGGAGAATGTTGTTGATATATTGAAAATGGCTGGAGGAGTTTTGGGTTGTTATGCTATTGGTCGCCTAGTTTCTATGGACTACCAAGCTCGGGTGGGAATACTTGCAGCAGGATCATTTGGAGTCCCTCAATGTCGGATGCGAGTTTTTCTTTGGGGTGCACATCGAAGAGAGGCGAGTGCATTTTAAGTAAAAAATAGCAATGCTCTTGGGAAATATGTTGCTAAAAGATTTTTTCTTGTACTTCAGAAATTGCCTCAATATCCATTGCCCACACATGAATTTGTTGGAAAAGGTGTTGTTCCAGTTGAGTTCAAGGTATGAATGGTGTTACTATGTAATGTCTGGTAGATCTGTTTCCATCAAGTATAATTTTCTCTCTCTAATTGCAGGAAATTGTTGTTGGTTATGAAAAAGGGCAATCCTGGAAGTTGGAAAAGAGTATTGTGCTTTCTCATGGAATCTCTGATTTACCACCGGTAAATGAGTTATTTATGGTTATCTACTTATCATACATTGTGATAACGTAATTCAAAAGGCATTTGTCATTGATTTGTAATAATGTCTTCTTTTTAGGTCACTAATTATGAAAGTCAAGATGAAATGCTCTATTGTCGTGCTCCTAGTACTGATTTCCAAAAGCACATTAGATTGAAACGGCCAGGTGAAGTACTATAATTTTATTGAGACATTTATACAACATTGAAATTTGAACATCTTATAATCAAACACAACACAAAATATAATGTTAATTCACAACCTTTTTTGTAATTTTGTTATCAACTTAAACTTCAAACAAAACTTCAAACATGTCTAATTCTATTTGCTTATGCGTTCTTGTCTGTATTTTCCTCTTTTCTTTTATTGGAATATCCATATCTAATATTGGGCAAAACGTTGTGCAAGAGGCTCAGATGCTAGTGTCAAGATCCGGGTATCTTTTTAGTCTCACTTTTGTAGTGAATTTAAAGATGATTTTTTTAGTGAATTTTTGTTTCATGCCATGGACATTGGCATTTAATTCATATTATGTAGATTTGTGTGTTTCTCTTGTGTGTGTGTGTGTGCATTTGTATCTACTTATTGTGGGTGCTTTCACTAGCATGCGTGATTTTAATTCTGAACACTTCTAATTCACTATAAATAAATGGGTAAGCCCTTCTACCTTTTTTTTTTTTTTTTAAAAAATTATTGTTCTCTTCAACCAAACGCAAAACATTGTTTTTGTTTTACTTGTTTGTGGCCTTACAATAGTCCAACTTTATCATACCAAATCAAAATCTATAAATTTTTTCTCTCTCAACTTAGTTTGGATGGTAGGAATCTTAAAGAGAATGAGAGTGGAATTTCATTTTCTCATGATTCCAAATCCTTATGGTAATGTCGAAGTTCACCGTATCCATGGTTTCATACATATTATTTTGAAGATAACAATATTATTTTAAGGGAATAATTAAAAATTAAGATGCTTATTAGTTAAGGCTTTTAGTGTAAAGTGTTTTTACGGTTTGAATTTTTTCAATTCACTTGATTTTAGAATATCGTAATTGTATGTAAAGGTTTTCAATCATCATATGATGTATGTATATTGTCTTATTCTTGTTAGAGATTAGGTTTGACTTATGATGTCTTTTCCTTCGAGGCACCTCGCAAGTGATCAATGAGCATCCTCGTTTGACTAAGTAACCTTCGTGGCTTAGCTCCACACTTTCTATTGCCTCTAACTCCAACATGATATCCTAGACTCGGAGCAGGATAGAAACATCTCTAACTAGAGACTATAGTTATCAGAATCTTATGATTTACGATTCAACTCACGATTCGATTTATAGATTCGATTCATAATTCATGGATAAATCGATACGAATCTATGTGTGAATATATTTTGTAGTAAAATCGTGATGAATTTTCAGATCCATGATTCGATTCACGAATCGATTAAGTTTTTATGATTCAAGTGATTTTTAAAATTATTATATACAATAAATTTTACAATAAATTTTGAACTCCTATCTATCATTATTTTAAATTTGAAATACTATGGTACAACTTAGTGTGTTTACTATAAAAATACAACATTATCATGCAGAATGTGTTGTAACAGTTGGTAATTGAAGAATATAATAATAATAAAGCAAATACGATATGTTCTTTAACCCCTTTCCATTTCTCTTTTACGTGAAAATGTCAAAAGTACATTGATTAAGGATTTAAATGATAAGGATACTTTCAATAAATGTTTTGTTGCTATTCTGCTGAGTCAATCATAGTTTAATATAATATATGTTAGATTATTTCGACTCTATTGTTGCACAATATTTTTATGAACTTTTTTGTTATTATCAAAAGCATACAAAACAAATATTAAAGTGTATTATATTTTATCTAAAGAGTTTTCATCATCTCCCTTAGATTATTCCACTCTTTTTGAGATTTTTTGGTTCGTTTAGATTATAGTTGGAAAGTTTTATTAAAAATGGAAGGAGCAAGAGGCAGTCATTTTCGCACTCTCCTTGCGTATCAGAGAATGAGGATTGCGGTGTTCAATGCGTTTAAGCGGTGTTACCGTGGCCGTGCTCCTTTGCATAATTATGAACGCAGAAGGTATGTGTAGAATAAGTGACAACTTCCCATAAGATGCAGTCCTATCATCGCTTAAGACATTTACCGGTGTTGCGGAGGGTAATCCAAAAACGTGAATTGGAAATCTTGACCAGTCGGATATGTTTCGGTTGCTAAAGAAAATGAGGTTGAAGCTCATTGGTGGGAGGACCTATAAATTGTACGTCATAGAATAGTGGTTGTATATTGGTTTTGTGCTATAAATGTATAAACTGATTACAAAGATATGTTGTTAGGAAATGTTAGCAGTAATTAGAAAGGTGTCATATATTTAGTTGTAGCAACTGTCAGTGGGAAAGAGTGTCAGTACATTTTAAAAATTGTTTAGTACCTTTTGTTTATTGGCAATGTAAGGTGAATTGGAGGTGGACCATGTAAAATCGGTGTTATAGAAGGTGTTTTAGTAAGCAATTTTGTAATATCCCAAACTCGTAACTATAATAAATTAACATAAATACGCAAAATTAAACTTAATATGCCAAAACCAAAAGATGATAATGTTAGAAAAAGATTTGACTTTGAAAACTGGTTTTAAAAAAATCTAAGTTTGATGTACTATAAACCAATTCAAAATAAACCTTTTTATGACCAAAAGGGTTTTCAAAATCAGTTAAAAATGGCTTAAAAAAGTCATGAAATAAACCCCCAAAATTTCTCGTTTTAAATCACTTTTTTAGAAAAAAAATGCTCCAAGGAAGATCGTTCAATGGGTCTGTTCGAGCGACCCCCCACCCAAGACTTTGGAACTTTGAACCCCCTAAAATTTTTGAAGTGTTGGAAAAATGTTACCCCTTTTCACTCTTTTTGACACCCGATTTCAATCATTGTTAAAAGTGCTTTACAAAACCCAAACCGAGGTTGAAAACCATACAAAACCTTAATTTTAGAAATTTTAACACTTCACACATTAAAACATTAATACTGAATAAGCGATAAATAAATCCAAAAAGTGCCCATCAGTCTTACATGCATACAAGTCATGAATCTCAGTCTTAAGATTTTACAAACTGGGTTCTAACATCCAAACCAACTACAAGAATGTTAAAGAATTACGTGTACACTTGAAATAATCAAAAGATGCTACACCATCATCTATGAATTCCTATACAAAACATATGTCCAAAAAGGTCTCCTTGACCGCTTCTACCGTTACCCGACAATTCGCTTGTCCGGATCATCTGCACCGTTGTTTAACAACAACGTGAGTCATAACTTGTAGGAAATAAGTTACAAATGACTTATGCATGATATGTGAGGATGATCAAGTGATATGCAAATAATCGTTTACCGAATGTAAACCCGTTTTCTTTCATATAAACTTTTATCACATATTCCTTTTTAAGTTAATGAAAGCCCCATAGACCTTACCTTTTTAAAAACCATGATTTTTACATTAAAACCCATATCTTTAGTTATCACAATTTCCACAACCATGATTATCCAATATCCACTCGTGAGTACACACCCATGCGCACATACACACGTGCCCTAAGTCATGGACATTTCAAATCAGCTAGTGATTCATACCATGAACTAACGACGATTAGGATTATAGATACCCCTGATGGTTAGCTGTCAACTCAGTCTGTAAGCATGCAGATGAGTAACCATACGTTCTATAACCGACACGATTCCATCCTCCACTAGGGCTGGACAACGCACTTCTTTACGGGTTACCAGGGGTTGAGCCAGAAATCACATTCAGAGGGGGCAACAAGGCGGCGATTAAGGTGAAGGGAAAAACCAATAAAAGTAATAATCCGTTTGGTTTCTCTAGCATAACAATATTGTTTAATCTATATGACATCACTCTTTCTCTAACATTATTGTAATAATCCATTTAAATATAAAGTAATAAATTAATAATCCCTATGTTTACTATTTGGTTTCTCTAAGTTTCTAACATAACATTACCATTTGGTTTATTGTGCGTGAATAAATTGATTATTGATAGATGTAGTGGGTGTACCTCTTTGTAAGGGCGTAGGCTTGGCGCGAGAGGTGATTGGCGGCGAGACGACGCTTGGCGTCTGTCGGCGAGACGACGATTGGCGTTTGAGTCCCTGTGAGTGAAGCGGCAACACGGCGACGTCGCGAGTAACCGAGAACTAAGAAGCAATAGCAGTGAGCGGCGGCACGACAATCGCAAAGGACGACATTGACTTGCAGCGGGCCAGATAAATCAAGCGTAGAGGAGAGGAGCAATCCAAAGTAAATCGAGCATCGAGTGTCGATGAGCGTTAAGGAGAATTGGAGATAACTCAATTCAGATTGTTGAATCAAAGATGGCAGCTGAGGTGTGGTGCGGGGTTGGCAATGTAAAATAGGGCAATCGATTGAGGAAAGAAATCGTAATTACATGGACAATAGGGGCAAAAGGGGCTAACAACATTTAAATTATCAGAGTGTTAAAAAAATTTACACTGATATCAGTTTAGAGGGGGCAAGTGTCCCTTCTCGTCCCTGAATGGCTCTGCCCGTGCGGGTTATTAACCCGAAGGTTAAGGCCCCCGACCTTACGGAACTTTACTATCTTTCATCGATAGGTAACTCACACCTTGATTATAGAGCCCCAATGACCAAACTAATCAGTTCATCTCACAAAGGTGCTCAACAATCGGGTCCAACCCAACAAATGTTTCGTTGGTCTCACACACACACACACACACACACACACACACACACACACCGAGTCCAAACCAATCAATGGTCATTCTCGTCAAACACACACCGAGTCTAACTTCATATGGTTCCTCTTATCCACGAACACACGAGTATAACCCAATTATGGTTCCTTTTTTCAAACGCTCAACACACACATGGGTCAAGCCCTTAATCTTGTTGTTAAGGTTGTAATTAAACAAAATTTAATTGTTAGGTTACATGATTTACTCTAATCGACCCAATAGTTGCACTAATGACAAATTAAGCAATTCCATTCATCAATTACATAGTTAACACATCAATTCCAAAAATTAACCTTTAAAACCCTCAATTTTCCCAAATCCAAGGT
>JAUZSS010295899.1:0-10293 GCA_035668195.1 Sarracenia psittacina
TTTTTCCCAGTTGGGTTTTTCCACGTAAAAACCGTTGTGTTCGTATGGTTGAATGTGGCGTACTTAATTTTATGTGAGTGCTTGTCAATGATTGAATAAGGATTAATTAAAATCTAGTTTTTATTGAAAATATATTAAAAATGGTGGATTTTAATTAATTTATATTTTTCAACATTAGCGGCAAATAACCTATATCATCTCTTATCAGACTTGTGGTATTCTTTCATGATTTTCAGAATAGTCAGAGTCAAGAAGATTATTGATTAGTGATGAGGTTATTTTAGTAAAAATAACCTCTCTACAGATAATGAACAGAATCTAATCAGGCCGATTAGAAAATTACAATATTCATGGTGATCAAGCTTATACGTGACAATGGTGAGGTAATGTCTGGTCAGGAGAACGTGTGATAAGGTATTGGTGGTCGTAAGCGTAAGGCATGGGACATCTAGAAGCTCTGAGAATCATTTAGTGCAACGGTTTCTGACATGGGACCCCAACACGTGTCAAGAGATGCGAGCACCCGACAAGTAATTAGTTTTTCCCTAACGAACAAAATTGATTCAAGCATAATCTCTCTCTCTCTCTCTCTCTCTCTCTCTCTCTAAGTTCATTCTTAAACTTTACCAAAGGTACCCAAATACTTTCCTCATCTTCTAACTTAACTAAGGGAGGGACCCTGTCGGTCAGATATATATGTTGGCACCCCTTCTGACTAGTTGTTGATTATTTCAGGCCGAAGTCATCTAGTCAAAGATTCTTACCCGAGCTGGAGTAGGATTTAGCCACCAACAATTTTATATGACTGAAAATGATTATTATTTTTTTAGAAGAAGACTAAAGTCATTTTAGGGGTCTCGTGGTTTCAAGAGCCAGGAATCCGAGGGTTATGGCACCACATCTATCATTTCCATCAAATTTAACATTATCACATCTACGAGCACTATCATTTTTATTGTTCCAACCAAACACATAAAAAATATTTTTTGAAAAATTATTTTCAAAAAAACTTTATTTTAATTTTTCAAAAAAATTTTATTTTAAGAAAAATATTTTCCATCAAAACATATGGGTCCTTAGTGGAAATCAAATTTTAATTTCAGTTAAATAGATTCAATCAAGTTCAGGGTCACCAAGTCCTCTAGCTTCTTGTTTGGTTTCTTTGCATATATCGAACTCCCAAGATCAAGAGTTTCAAGGCTTGGTGTCCCTTCATGACAACTCGACCCAGAGGTATTTTAAAATACCTTTTATCTTTGACTTTTTTTCAAGTAAAAAATGAGGTATTAAAATACCTTTTATTTGTTCACTTCGGTCCAGATTTCAATTACGTATATATATATTTTTGAACAGGCTTCGTTTCGAGTTTGGACGGCACGTTGTTGTCGAAGTATTTTTTATTTTATTTTTTATGATTTAATTTGTTCATCATGTATAACTCATCGTGTTTGGTATCTATGTAAAAATTTAAGTTAATCCAATATCAGTAACTGTTATTCTATCAATTAGTTACAAATATTGGATTCATCTAAATTTTTACATAGATACCAAACTTGATAAGTTATACAAAATAAACGAATCATATCATAAAAAATAAAAAATAATGCTTGGACAACACGGTGCGGTCCAAGCTCGAAACGACAGAGAAACCGGTTTCATAGTTTTTTTCTCTCTCCCATAAATTGGGTGCGGATGATTTTGTTTATCATGTTTATAGTCAATTATATAAAATAAATATTATATATAAATACATATAAAAAATTATCTTCAAAAAATTTATCATATTTAAAATATTATAATATTCTTGTAACTCTAATATTTTATTCTCTATTTTTTAGATGTTGTATTTTTAGTTTTATTAGTTCATCAATTATTATTATTTATTTATAATATTATCTATAAATTTTATTAGTATCACTATCTTAAACCTTATAATTTATTTTCAAAGTATTCTCGACTTTCTATATGTGTCGCTGTCTATTCCTTTATATTTTTTTCTAATCAAATAAAGAATTGGGATAAAGTATTTCATATTCAGCCCCCCATATAACAATTAGCATCATAGATGAACTTCCCACAAGATTTCCAATTCAAAAGTTACTATATACTATTCTTTTTTATATTTTTATTTACTTGTCATTCCAAATCATTTTTATTTTTCAAATAAAAGATTGAAAGTTCAAACTGTGCCAAATGTAAGATGTAAAGAAATGGGTATGTGAATATTTACCAATAAAAAATTAATTTTACTTTTATTATTTGGATTTAAATTTGTGAAGAAATTTAATTAAACAAAAATTCGATAAATATGGAAAGACAGACAAACTTAACAAGTGTATTAAGATTAACCGGTTTCAACATCAAATCAAAGCAAAATAGAAGAATTGTTGAGAACACTTATTCTAGAATAATATGGAAGTTTTTCACGGAGAAATGGCATGAACCTTAACAACAATGTCTCATCCAAGGTGATTTTTCAATTAATGCATTTTAAGGCTATGTTTGTCTCAAATAAAGCATCTTTTGTTGGGATTTAACGGTACAAAATCCCTGAAAGATAATAAAATAAATGGATCAAGAACAAGCAATCACACACAAACACGAATATACGTGGTTCGGCTTGCTGCCTACCTGCACGGGAGAAGAACAAGAAAATCCACTATAAATCTGAGGATTACAAAGTTCTCACTCTCTCTAACTCTCTCACTGAGTCTCTAACCGAGACTCTCTCTAAGTTCTGAGACATACAATATTTTGAGGCCTAACCTTCTTTAAATAGATTCCAAGAAATCCCAATTAAAGAAGAATTCCTAATTAAAACAGATTTCCTAATTAGATTAGGAAACCAAATATTCGAGTTAATCCCAACATTTTCATTGTGCAAAATCGCAATAAAAACATAGATCGAAAAAGTAATGAAAACTCACACAGATCGCAATGAAAACTCAATAAAATTTCAATAAAAACGCAACGAAAAACTCAATGAAAACTGATATTTTTCACAGATCCAAAAATAATACCACAACCAGATCCAACACACCATTTCAAAAAAAAAAAAAAAACATCGTGAGTTTTCATTGGCAAAAAATATCAATGAAAACCAGATCCATTGAGTTTTTTGGAATCGCAAATCAGATCCATTGAGTTTTCATTTGCAAAAATATCAATGAAAACACCGTGAATATCAGTGATTATCATTGATTTGAAAACAAGAATCTAACACACCATTTTTTTTAAAAAAAAAGAACACCGTGAATTTTCATTGGAAAAAAATACAATGAAAAAATCAATGAAAACTTCAAAAAATCAATTGAGAAACTTCTGAATCTGGAAATCAAAAAATCTAGAATTCAAAAAATCTATGAAAACTATGATTTTTGAAATCTGGAAATCAAAAAATCAATGAAAATCTAGAATGAAAACAGGAGTGAAAACATGACTTATTATACCAGATTTACAAACAGATAAGTGAAAATCTGGAATCTATTTGCGATCTTCGTTCAAAAAGTCACAAACAATCAAAAACGAAAATCAAACAGTCCTGTTTCGTTCAAAAAATCAATGAAAATGTAGATTCCAGATTCGCAAACAATGGAAATCAATTTGATTTTAGATTTTTTGAAGATCGCAAACGAAGATTGCAAACTAGATTTGAAATGAAAACAGGACCTGCAAACGAAAACGAAGATCGCAAACGAAAACGAAGATCGGAGGGGGATGACGCGTTTGATGTCGGTACGATGGGGTGCGACGACGGGTACGACAGTGATGAAACCATTGGTGTGTGGAAGATTAGATCTGGTTGCAATGAAACCAGAAACATTAGATCTGGTTGCGCAGGGTAGCGGCGTTTTCTGTGACCGACAGCGAGTGTAGGGTAGCGGCGGTGACTGAGACGGCAACGGTGGTGGAGGCGCCGGCTAAGGAGAGCGACAACAACGGTGTGGAGGACGACGACGGGAGAGGAGGCACTGACGAAGGTGGAGGGCGGTAGCGGAGGCGGAGAGAAGAATGAGAGATATAAAGATAGACAGAGAGATAGAGAGAGAGAGAGGGGAGAGAGAGGTATGAGTTTAATAAGGGATAAAATAGTCCATGAAGGATTCAAAATTTAAATTCAAGACCTTAGACAATATTATTTTTAGGATAATTGACCTTAAACAATATTACAAATAATTATTCCATTAAAAAATAACTCCCGATTTCCGTCGGTAAGATTTCAATCAATTGAAAATTCACACAATTTTCGCCCTCACTCTTTCAAAGCCTCTCTCTCTCTCTCTCTCTCTCTCTCTCTCATCTCTCTCTCTCTCCTGTCTCAGGCTACCGTCATCCACCATTGCCTACCGTCACCCACCACCGGATCCCATCACCCTTGGCAGCCTTCTTCTCGGGCCGCCCATCGCGCCCGTCCGTGCCGCCGCTTCATCGCGCCCCGCCGTGTCGCCGCTTCATCGCGCCCCGCCGTGTCGCCCCTTCATCGCGCTAACGACGCCATCGCGCCCAGGTATTTCCATTTCCTTACACCGCTCTCTTATTCCTCATCTCCTACCACGTTTTCTTCACGTTTTCTTCCTATAAACCCTTAGATCTACAAACGTTTATTTTGTTCTCTGACCATTTATTCTTCATTTCTGAACTAACCATGGTGGTTCCGTGGTTACATATCGTCTTGGAGATATGTCGATTCAATACTCTGCGATTGGTGTATTAACGTCCTAACTCACCGTCTAGGTTTCTATTGGCCTTTGGTGTTCTAAAGCTCTGATTTTAAATAGGTTTGTCATTGAGATTGGTGCAGTAAACCCTAACCCCTCCATGGGAGGGATTTCTGACCAAAAGAGGCTGTAACGATAGATTTCCGAGAAATGAGCGGACAGTGAGGATCCGATTCGTTTCTTGGCGAGGCAACTTGAATAATAACTCAACAAGTTTTCTCTCACCCCCTCACTAGGCAACTGTTGTGGTAGCCATGGCAGAACTATCGGATCTTCACGGCCTCATCATACACAGATCTGAGACTCATACTTTCTTTTCCCGTTTACAAAACAAAGGTTTTTTGATTTTATTAGCGGGGTTAGAAAGTTGAAAAGGGCTTTAATTCTGAAAATTTTGAGAACATACACAGGTAACTTTTTTCTTTCTTTCAAAACTTAGTTTTTAAAATTTATTTTTTATGATCACTTCATTTATTTAAAATTAAGTACTGATTACTATAGATAAGAATATAGTTTATTCATTAAAATAAAAATAAATATGTTTGTATTAATAGAAAATACCAATATGTAATTAATTTTTTTATTGAAATATGTACTTCCTTTTTT
Organism: Sarracenia psittacina; assembly: GCA_035668195.1. NCBI lineage: Eukaryota > Viridiplantae > Streptophyta > Magnoliopsida > Ericales > Sarraceniaceae > Sarracenia > Sarracenia psittacina. Next base: position 5,325 of record JAUZSS010295899.1, read on the forward strand.
CTTTTCCTGACTATTCTTTGGTTTGGTGCAGGCTGAGTTCTGCCAAATCCCGCACAATTAGATACCATTTACATAATTGTTTATTTATTTATTTTAATTGATTAAAACCTAATTGATTTATATTAACTTTTAGTGAAAGTATGTCAAATTATTATAATTCTCAACTCAGATGAGTTAGAAAAATATTTGTTTAGTAAGATATAAAAAGATCGAAAGAAAAAAAGAGAGTTTAGAGGTTTGTTTATTTTTGTTTTTAGTGATTTTTTTTATCTTTTTATCAGACCTTTTTGTTTTTTCACTCATGTGATTGAAAAAAATAAACAAATTTCATTTACAAAATCAAACAAAAAACAAGAATTTGCCCAAAAAATAATACCTTTTAAAAAAGTATCCACAAAATATATTTTCTTACCTTAATGTTTAGTCATCTAATTGCAATACCTTTTTTACCTTGATGGAATTTCTATATTTGATGATCATCACTTTAAAGAAAACAGAGCACCATTTGTCAAGTGAAAGAAAGAAATGGATATTTAAACAAGAAAAGTTTGAAAATAGAACACCTTTTGACTTGATATATATATATATATATACACACATATATATATATATATATGTGTGTGTGTGTGATGATGAAAATAGTGTTAAAGCCACCTTCATACCCATTAAAAGAAATAATCTTGAAGCTTCATGATTGTTTATTCAACACCAAGATAAAATATGAAACGAATCTATTTTTAACATTTATTTTGTAGGAAGTGAATGTTTTTTTTAGTACTTTCATGGATATTTTGTTGGACTTAATCTATTTAATATCTACAAATTTACGCGTCTAATTTGCATAGATAATGTTAATGTTTCAATTACTCTATTTCGACTATCTAAAAAATTGAGTTTCTTGCTTAAAAAATTAATTTTAAAGTTATAGACATTCTCTAAAATTTTTAAAAATATGCACTTTATATATTTTTCTCCTTGCCATATATATCTCAATGTGAATGCCATCACAATCTTCAAGTTGAAATCAAAAATAGTGAGCCAAAAAATTGCGAGCAATTGGTATGATTTTTTTCCGGTCAAGGTTATAGTTTTTTCGAGTTTGTTGTCTTGACATATTGATCACATTATGCTATCTTAGATAATTATACAAAATCGAGTGCAGTAATTTGGATAAATATTTTCAAGATGCATAAAATTCAAATAAGAAGACATTAATAGCAATAAAATTAAAATTTTAAAAATAGATAACCACACATTATATGGAAGCTAAAGTTTGTGGCCAATGCAATTTTTAAAAATATTTGGATAGTGCATGTTTGTGATTTTTTTTTTGGTTGTTTGAATTAAATAATTATGTATTTTGTTCAACACTTAATATAATTTGTTTAATATGGTAATCAAGTAATTTGTCAATTTTTTATTGTTCATATCATATCGTTACACACCATTATCGTTACACAAGCATCACGTGTGCCCCGGCGGCTAGTTTTAATCTAGGAACTATTCATCAACCATTTAATTTCAGAAATTCTCCATACTTGATCGTTAGGGTAAAATTTTACGCAATTTCTTTTCGTTTCTTTTTGCTTTTAGTTTTGCTGCACAGATTCAGACACGCCCTTCTAAATTTTCAGATCAATTTCTTCATGTGTTTCTCCGTTTTGAATTGCATAGAGCACTTGCTTTTCTTCCAAGGTTCTAACACAGCGTGTTCAATTGATATAGTTTTACGAAAGGCAAGTTAAATTTCCCCAAATCTAGTGTTGTTTCAATGTGTATATTGTATGATATAGTTTTACGAAAGGCAAGTTAAATTTCCCCAAATATAGTGTTGTTTCAATGTGTATATTGTATGAGTGGAATTAGATTGAGAAATGAATTAGGTTTGAATAAGTTCATATGAAAGCTCATTAAATCTATTGAACTTTATTCAAATCAAGCTTGTGGATGGTTTTTATTTTTAATATTTTTCTTTAATGAAAGCTTTTCCCTGACCAGTCTGGTGTTTTATTATTATTATTTTTTTATTTTTTTAGCGCGATTGCACCGGGGCTGGTTGGGGTAAGGCTGATGGAGGTGAATGAACTTTTTATCATAGAAGTTCTTAAACATGAATTACTAGCTCAATTGTTTGTTGGGTGTTTGAGACTTCAAGCACAAGCATCTTTTTGACAACGCAACTTTTATCAATCTTCTCCATTGTTTCATTCTTTGAATATTGTGACTTATTATTCAAACGCAAGTTTGGACACAATTTTGTTTATGTATCAAAACATTCATTCAACTTATTTTGTTTTCCTAGTCAAGTTAGGTCTTCCATTTCTATATGTTGAACGCTTGCCTTTGTTATGACAACACCTAATGTAAGCATGCATGTATTGAGGATTCGGTATATCTCTGAAAGTTTAGTCCGTCCATATTCGTCATACTTGAGAAAGAGTCGAGGTGGTTATTTTTAATCTCTGTAGTACTATGGTGAGTGTGAGTGGGGTTGCTTCACTCATATTGTGATTAAACAGCCACATTGAACATAGTTTGTGTTTGTGCGGACGAAGCTAGTAGAGATTGAGAAAGTGCTTTGAGGTGACAAGCCTGATTTGGCACCTGATTATGGGAATTGACTAAGTAGTAAGTAGGATATTTTGGTATCTGGAATTTTAAGTACCTGCTCTGTGTTAACTAGTGGATTTTGTGCATCTGTGTTTTTTTATTTTTATTTTATTTATTTTTTTGAGCTTGGGTTTCTACATGTAAATTCTGCTTCTCAAGTTGTGATTGATTGCTATTGCCATATTTAATCAGTTGGATTGAGCGGATTCTCGATTAGTTATTTTAACTGAAGCAAAAACCGGGCTAATTGATAAAAATCTTTGATTGAAAACATGTTTTTCAAAATCTTTCTGAAGGGTGTTAAGATAAAAATGGGTAATTGACATTTTGAGTTTGACCTATTCAAGCCTCCCCCTCCTCCCTCCACCGGAAAAAAGCGTAAACGATCACCAACAAAGAAGTGGTTCTATGTCCTTCGCATATCATGTTATTATATTTTATACAAGGAGCAGAGACATTTCTAAGAAGGTGGTGTCTGCATTTTACACCGACATCCGCTGGATACTTTTACGAACATGCCCTTTTGTTTATCTTTTTTAGAGCCTGAAATTTTAAGGTACTTGGAGAACGCGTTTATCATTAAACACTCATGAAGCACATTATGGATTTTAAGAACTGAACTTTAATTAAAAATGTATTGATGTTCAAGGGCAACTTATACAATGGGAAACAGTGAAGTTTATTATTGGCTTTTATGCTGTAGAACCTAACTTTAGCTTTTAAACTTGCGTTTGTCTAAGATTCCCTTATCTATTGTGTCTTTGATACGGTTTCGTCAAAAACCACTATTTCTTTGAAACTACTAGCTGAAGATGGCATCAGGCAATTCCTTGCTTGCTCCCGTTGCCAAAAGGTATGCTATCAATATATCTTGGCCACCAAATACTAGCTTTTTCTTTTTCTTTTTTATTTTTTTAAATTTTATGCTTTGGCTTACACAGGAGGCCAAGGCCTGGGAAGGGGGAGGGGACTCAAATCCCCGTTGTGAGGCCAAAGTTCTCTGGCTTTCGATTTACTCGATTTTAAACAAGCAACAAAGTAACCTGTTTTGGGTAAATGTGCAAGTTGTCTTTTGTTAAAAATTTCTACTTTTAAGCTAGGATGTTTGGCAGCACTGTCATGCACGACTTTCAACGCAAATAAAAAAAGTTAAATCTTTTTTTTTTTCTTCTTTTAACATCAACTTTTTCAAATTCTCCCAAGCGCTCTCACTATTTTTTTACCTTTTTTTTTTTTACCTGAAAAAAGCTAAACCTCTTTAAAACCATGCTTTTTGGGCATCCCAAACAGGGGCATATCCATCTTAGAAAATAGTAGTTGGAAAGAAGCTAGAGCCAAAGGCTTTGGAAGATAACATGAAGTTGATTATCATATAAAAATCCCTTTTACAATTAAAAGTCTCCAATGAAATGATTAATCTCCATATGTTTTGTGGCCATGAATTAATTTTTATTACCAATGAATATAAGCACCAAATTTATAAAAACACCATACCGCTATAGTCCATGCCTGAGATACAATTTCATTTTATAGCATTAAACAAAACACTAATCAATTGAGAGCCAATATAGACAAAAACAGTTATCACATAAGATGATCTAGCAGTGAAAATAATGAACTAAAAACTCAATAAAAGAATAATCAGCAACTTAACAAAAAACCAAAAACCATGAAAACCATTACAGGAGATCAATGAAATGAAGATCATATGGTACAACACATTCATGCAAGAAGAAGAGCAAAATTGAATAACTTCAAGTTGACAAGAAAAAAATAACATTGTAGCATAAATTCTAAAGAGGATCACTGGAGTGGTTAAGCAGATAGAATTTAAATTAATTCACTCCTTCATCATTTGAGGTTTCTAATAAATGCAGTGACCTATAGACATTATCTGAAATAGTGAAATTGAGCTAACCTCCCTGAGTCAGATTTGTCAGTTATTGCTTGACAGTAGAGAATGAAAAATATAGTTACTATGTTACCCTTTCCCAAAATCATATTTCATAACATGCTACTTTTAGCCACACAAAACCAAATCATTTTTTTGATTTGCCCATCTTTGTCACCAATCATTCAAAAACCTCCATCACTCCCAGCGCCAACTGCCCTCCCTCCCCTCCCACACTCACTCACTCTCTCCGCCTCAATAATTAGCACAAGTTTTAGATTTATAATACAAATGCACTACATACTTCTTAGCCACCAATTCATCAAAATCCTATGCAACTAAATACCAAAACGAAAGAGAGATTGGGACTGACATTAGCTGTGTTAGCAATCACACCCATTGTTAGTTCTGTGGCCGCCAACGCCACTCAATCTAGTGCAATTTTTTTCAAGGCCGTGGCATTATTCG
>JAUZSS010298095.1:0-10283 GCA_035668195.1 Sarracenia psittacina
TGGAAATGGAGGCACTTCTAGTTTGTGAATCTTATTTAGAGGGCAAGATGACCTGGAGGCCATTTATGGCCAACGGACCAAGATCCAAATAAGTGTTGGAATAGGTTTGTTCTGTTACATGTGGTTGGGTGAGCAAGCAGGCAAGAGGTAGGTAAAACCCCATGATTTAATCGTGGTGGTAATTACCTCTTTGGGAGTTCAAGGGACTACTCGTCAGATGTGGGATTACATCCCAGTTAGCTGCACCAAGGATGCCTCGACATAAGGGTGAAGCGGTAAGGAGTAATAGGTTCCTTAAGAAGATAGTAAAGTACATGGTAAATTATTCGGATTAACCACATTCGTTCTGGGGGTTTTCATTAGAAACAACGGATTTCATTCTGAGTTTGGTACTTGCTAAGACATTTTTCGGTGACCCTATGGAGTTGTGGACAAGGCGTAAGCTAAGTCTTAAGCATCTCCGGATATAGGATTTGCCCAGCATTTGTGTTAGTGGGAGATGTAAGTTTGGTGGAACCAAAGACAAAAGCTTGTTTCTGTGTGATGTACCCTAGAGAAACTAAGGATGATTTGTATTATAATCCTAAGAGTCAAAGGGAATTTGTTAATATAAATGCAAGACTCTTGGAAAAGGATTATATAATAAATCACATGCCCTAGTCACAAGTTGTTCTGGGAGAGGTTAGGACTAATTATATGGTACAACCAAAATTTATACCTGATGGGCGGTGTCTGACATCACCTATCACGAGTACACAGGAGGGTCTTCATCGTAGTGGGAGGGTTGTTCCTCAACCCGAAAGGTATATGTTCTTGGGAGAGTCTCTTGGCAAGATCCTGGAAGAACGGGATACCAAACCCGATAACTACAATGAGAACTTCAAGACAAGGATGCAGATTATGGCAAAGGGCTATGGAAATCTTGATGGGAGCATCCAAGTGATGCAACCAGACGGATTTATAGCAAAAGACTAGGGGCACATGTTGTGCAAAGCTTAAGAGATCTATTTATGGACTTAAGCAAGCATCGGGGTTTTGGGAATACTCGATTTGATCAGGCGATCGAAAGCATCGGCTTTGATCAGTTTCCTATCGAATATTGTGTACTAGAAGTGTGATGGTAGCAAGGTAGTGATTCTAGCTATCAATCACAATGACATACTTTTAATCGGCAACGATGTGGGGTTGTTATCTTCGAAAAAGATATGGTTGTCAAGTCAAGGACTTGGGAAAAGCGGGCCAAATCCTTGGGATTAATCTCTTGTAAGATCGATCAAATAGGATTTTGGGCTTATCCCGAGGCAGTTATATTGACTTCATTATTGCTCAGGTTGGCATGAAAAAATTCCAGGAAAGGATTTCCTCCTTTAGAATTTCTCTATCTAGGGATTGGTGTCCTGGGACATCCCAAGAGGTAGAGAGGATGAGAGGTATTCCTCGGCGTTAGGAATTCTCATATATGCCATGCTTTGTATTGCACTGGATATCTATTATACCGCAGGCATGGTGATCAGATTTGAGTCAAATTCCGAGGTAGATCAATGTTGACTGCGGTCAAGCATATACTTAAGTATCCAAATGGATTAGGGAGTATATGGGGTGTATCAGGCGGATAGTCTCATATCCCTCGGGTTATGTAGACTTGTTTTTCCAAGATTGATAAGGGTTCTAGGAGGTCCACCTCAGGTTATGTGTGTTTCTATAGGAAAGCACATTGAGGGATAGTTTTGTCTGATCCGGGAGACAGTACAACGTGGTGACGTTGTGGCAAGCATGGTTACATCTACGGGTAACCTAGCAGGTACTTTTACTCAGGTAAAAGTGCTAGGTGTCAGATGGGTACATGGATTTGAGTATAAGTTGGAGATTGTTAGGATGGTATACTTAAAAGCCATGCTTTTATGCATTATCCAGGATCCCGGTAATATTAATGTGATTCAATTGAGAGGATATGTATATTTGGTTTCATATTTATATCGTGTATGATGTATATATGCATTGTCAGTATATCTTTTCCAGTATTTGACTCATCGTATGAAGCAGGGAAGATCGGGTCAAAGGTTCTGACAAATATAAAAATGGGCTCATAACCGCAATGGACCGGACTGTCCATTGGGACAGTTGTAGCACATCGTTATATTAGCTGATCTTAGTTAGGTCGAAAGGATCGAATCCCGATCTTGGGATTTGAGTTTCGAGCTTGACGTGTTAGTACACTTAGAGTGTATTGAGTGGGATAAATAGGATGATCAATTCTATACAGACTATATTAATTGATTCACATCCTATATTATCAGGGTTTACGCGATCTCTTAATCTCGATGTGATTGATCGAATCATGTTCAGATGATGTTCTGTACTTTGAGTCACCAATGGATGAGATTTCTATAACGAGATCAATATGACCGATGGATAGGGTGCTGGCGTTGTTCGTTCAATGGTTGATAGTCAGCTGACGGAAACTACGTCCGACATAGGTTGAGGAGTTTCCCCTCGTGTGCTTTGCTTATAAGTTTGATTATGTCAAATCTGGCCAGTGGATCATTTGATCCGGTATATCAATAAGTTAAGCGATGCGGTTGCGAAGAAAAGAGGATTTTCGAACCGGGTTGTCTGTAACCTAATTTGATTATCGGGAATCCATATCTTAAACGTGGGGAGATGGTAGTGCATCTGGTAATTGGAAACTCAAGATATAATTCGAGTTTAGGGCCGGGAGCTCAGTTAGGGCCTTTAGTGGAATAAGTTCTGGCACGTGCGAGATTGGATCTAACTCGGTGGTTGAGTTAGTGATATCCGGTTTTCTAGTACGGTCAGCGCGAGTTCCATACTTCCTCGTGATCCCTCACGTAGCCCATTTATAAGTACAGGTTTTGGTAGGCTTCGGTTATTTAATTTAATTCGATTGTCGAACTTTTTGCCAGGACGTTCGAGGTATTAAATTATATATTCGGGGGCATTTTCGGTATTTGGCAAACCTAAGGATTTATCCCTAGGTGGCCGGCCATGCAAGGGGTAGTTGCCTAATTGGGAAATGTTTACATATATTAAGTATGTCTTCGATAACAATTAATTAGGCAAGGAATATATTCTCTTGAAGAATTTTTAGGAAAGTGGAGATTTTTTCTCCTTCTTTCTCTCCCCTATGGCCGGCCATTTGGAAAGGATTTTAATGATATATTTTATGTATATATCAAGTGTATTTTGGTGGAGAAAATATAGATATATTTTTCCTAAAAATACATGGCACATATATATGTAAAATAGTAAGAATTAAAACCCTAAGTCTTGGAGAATTAATACGCTAAGTCTTGGAGAATTAAAACTCTAAAATATTAAGAATTAATACCAAGAGGTAGCCGACGCCCCCTCTCTTCTCTCTCCCTCAGGTTCTTTCTTTTACATGAAGGATTGGAGAAGTTCTAGTATGTTGAAGCCTAAAGGAGCTTGTCTCGGATTGGTGCCCACCCACCGGAGGTAAGTATGTGCAAGGGTTATACATGAGAAGAATGCGTGGTGGTCTCAATGGTTTCATGGAACACTTTGAGATTTACAACAAATCTTGTTCGGTATAGCTTCTGTCCATATTGTTATTGCATGTTTCTTTTCGTGAAAAATGCGCACTAAAAATGATTTTTTAGACCTATTTTGCTTTCGCTCGACTCGGGTTTCAAAATGTATTCCTTGTAAGACAACTTACTGGTGATGAGAGGCACCACCAGATATCTGACCGGAAGAGAGCCTTCACGAAAACCCAAGATCTCTAAAATCTTCAATTTACACTCACGGTCAACGCCAGAAAAATAAGCATCACTTTTATCTAGACTAGGAGAAAGGCCAGACAGAACTTGGAATTTATTTAGCACATCCCGGATAATACCGACCGAGTGGATATCAGCACGGGAGAAGACCATGAGGTCATCCGCAAAGCAAAGATGAACAATTTTATCTTTGTTGCATCGCCAATGGTACTTAAAACCACTCTCCTCCGTATACTTAGCAAAGAGACCTGCAAGTACCTCTATCGCCATAATAAAAAGATACGGGGAGATTGGATTCCCTTGGCCCAGGCCTTTCTTCCCCCTAAAGAAACCAAAAATCCCACCATTAATGCTAATGGAGTACGAGGGCGTGGTCATATAAGCTTTGATCCAGTTTACCATATTTATAGGGAAGCCCATAACCTGAAGGAAAACCAACATAAATCCCACCTTACATTATCGTAAGCTTTCATGATATCAACTTTAAGAGCACATCGAGGTCCTTTGTTAGATTTGTGATAGTCCCTAAGAAGTTCCTAGGAAAGGAAGATGTTATCTGCAATTCTCCTCCTCTGAACAAAATCCGATTGGGAAGGGGAGAGAATCTCATGAAGCGAAGCCTTGATCCGGTTAGCAATAATCTTAGATATACACTTGTAGATTGTATTGCAACACGAGATGGGCCCGTACTCCTCAATAATAGTGGGATTCGGGGGTTTTGGGATAAGAGCAATAAGAGTAGCATTTTCCTCCTTGTGCATAAAATCGGATACGAAAAAAGCCTTGATCGCTTTAACCACATCATCCCCAACAACATCCCAAACATCCCTGAAAAAACCCGCAGTGAAGCCGTCAGGCCCCAGGGCTTTATTTGCTTTCAAAGACCACATAACATCTTTAATCTCATCTATCATCACCTCCTTACTCATCTAATTGACACTATGAGTGGAAATTCTCTGTTTGGAAGCCCCCCGAATAACCTCTAACATGAGAGAATCCGATTAGGTGCAATTACCTAAGAGCTGTTAATAGTAATCCACTATATGAGTCGTCACTTCATTGAAGTCTGTACAAGTCTCATCATTATCCTTAACAAGAGAAACAATCCTGGATCTATTCCTCTGACAATTCATAGATTTGAAGAAAAAACTCGTATTCTGATCACCGAGATTGAGCCATTAGTTTCTAGCCTTCTGTTTATAAAAACTTTCCTCGACCAAAGAGAGGTCTATAAACAGGCTATAGGCCTGTCTCTCCATGGATTGCAGGTTGCTTTCACTTGGGTTATCATCAAGCTCCTTTTGAAGAGATTGTAGGTAATTTCGTTGGAAAACCACCCGATTAGTAATATCACTATAGTTATCCTTGTTCCATTTTCTCAAACGCACTTTAAGAAGTTTAAGCTTCTGGCAAAGGCGGAACATATCAGATCCAGCCACCTCTGTCTTTCAAACCTCCTCTACTAATGGAGGGAATTTCATATTTAAAGACCAAATTCAAAGTATTTGAAAGGTTTACGAATCTTGTTTTCATCGATATCAACTTGAAGCTCGACTATAGCATGATCTGAGATGCCAGAAGGACCAAAGAAAGCAGACGATTGGGTCAACTGATTTATCCATGTCTAATTAACTAGAACCCGATCGATCTTAGATTTGATAAGGCCATCCCCCTGCTGATTATTAGACCATGTGTAATGGGTTCCGCTATATCTCAAATCACCCAACTCCGCTTCATAAAGGCATTTGTTGAAATCCTCCATATGAGGCAGCCATTTCTTGCAACCCCCAAAGCGCTCGGTTGGATTACGAATGGCATTAAAGTCACCCATTACGAACCAAGGAGCTTATTTTAGGCAGCTTGACAGAAGCTCCAATTTATTCCATAGGAGGACACGCTCTATGGGAGTGTTCAAACCAAAGACAAAGGTTCCCAAAATTACCATCTTCATCACCAGGAAACTGATATTGCAGTGAATCCATTGGTCCCAGAGTTTAAGACCTGAATGTTTGCAAAAGCAGGATCCCAACATACCCAAATTCTACCCAAACAACTGAAATCACAATTATGAACAAAGTTCCAACCAAGGAGAATTTTATCAAAAATCTGCTTGGAATTTTCTACTTTAACCTTCGTTTCATTTAGCACAAAAATCTTAGACTTGGATTTGTTAACAAGATTCCTAAGCTCCTTTTGTTTTAAGAAATTATTTAGACCCCGAATATTCCTCGAAAAAATTTTAAGCATAGATAAATGCTAGGTTAAGGACATTTGCTTCTTCTTCTTATTTCTCATCTTCTTATTGGATTGAGTACTTGGGCTATGAGTAGAAGACTTACTATTCTGAGTGGTAGTCTGATCATCCTCTGATCCTGGATCTTCTGAAAGACAACCTGTTTCCTTCGCACACAAGGATTCAGGTTGAGGTGGCAAATTATCTTTAAGCTAATCTGAATCTTCAGCTAAGGAGGCGAACAAATTAGATGTTGGAGCCACAGCTGGAAACTCTATGGCTGGGATACTAGGATTAGACACCGAAGGATCTGTCAATGTAGATGGAGCATCATGCATATTACGTCGATCCTCCCATTTTCCTTTCCCTTTGTTCACTGTTGTCCAGACCTGCTGGGTGTCCACTGGCTGAGCTTTAGCACACTTAACAGTGGCATATCCGAAGGCCTTACATAGATCACATTTTGCTGGAATACCTTGGTATTCCACACCAATATTCAGGACATAGTCCCCATGCTTCACAATCAGAGATTGGCGCAGAGGATTAGTTGCATCCACCTCCACGCAAACCCTAGCATAAGAGATCCTCTGTTTCAAGTCAGTAGCACGATCCACATACAATGGTCTTCCTAAAGCGCTGGCTATTTTACTTAGACACTTTGTCGTCCAAAACTCAAGCGGCAAATCTTGTAATTTGATCCACACTGGAATACAAGATAGAGTGTCTTTAGCAAAAATAAAATTTGGCCTCCACTTCCAGAGAGCCAACAGCTTACCTGCGAAGTGCCAAGGACCTCTTTCAAAAACATTTTCCATGGCTTCTATGCTCCTGAATCTAAAGATATAGAATCCCTTATCATTGCCAAGAATATCCTCCAATCCATCCTGAGACCAAAAGGTTCGAGCTGTCGCCCTAACAAGATTGAATTCCTGGTTGGCATCCAGAAAATAGCCCACCAGACATCGCTCCCAAGACTTTTCATCAACTTGGTCATCATCGATCTTTATTACATCTGAATTTTTAGAATCTGTGTTTTCTATGTACTCAAGGTTCATGACCGACTTACTTGGATTGAGTAAAACTGCCCAGTTTCTTGGTTTTGGCCTTTAGACAAACACCTGGTGAGCTTCAGACCTTTCATCAAGGTTCGTAGCATTGTTACCATTGCCCTTCTCCCTCAAAACTTTCTGGTTTGTTCCGGTTCTAACTCCCCTTCCCCCCAAATTACCTACATGACCACCGTGCCAAGATTGACCTCCTCCTCTAAGCGAAGCAGGAGCGGGCTTAGCAATCGCCTTTACAGCAGGGATACGAGCCACATGACCAACTCCCTTGGACACCTTCTGGTCTTACCTCTCCTTGATACGATTGATTTTATCCTCCACTAAGGCTTTTTCACAAAGAGTTGCTTTTAATTCCAGGGTATCGTCATCTTCCTCTACATGCTCCTCATCCTGAGAAAATTCTTCTTCACCACTAGAATCTTTCTCAGAAGAGTTTGCACAATGAGAAAGTGCCTCCATCGTTGTCTCGGCCTTGTCCCGTTCTCTTGTTACATCCGTATCAACTTCGTCATCAATGATTTCAGCTTCTTGACCCCCCTTCGGAGTACCCTGACTAATAGAAAGCACTTGTCCCGTCGAGCTAGCTGGAACCCTAGCTTCAACTTTCGTCTTCCTACCTTCATGCGCTCCCTCTATATCTACTGATCGAGACTTCCCCTCCTTCAGTCGTTGAGCTTTAGATCTTGTTGTCATTATAGCAAGGCGAGAGCCCTAAAATCGCACACAACTTCGCACCCTCATCGCACACAGCGCCATAGATTTTGTATCCTTAAACTAAGTCTATATGGACACTTTCTTTCATATTCATGCATAATTCATTTCATATTGTATTACAACATATCATATTTCCTACTAGCTAAAGCTAATGTTGTTATTTTACTTTCTTATAAAATAACAATGCAGGTGATACAGGTAAAGATAAATTAGAAGATTAAAGTGGATGCATGAATTGGAGATTTGAAGAGGATCATTTAGTTCTTTAATGCTTCTAGAACTTTTGTTTTATAAAGTAGAAGAATAAATTCAGTAGTTTCTTTGAAGAATTTACATTTATTTGTTGGAACATGTTGAGAGGCACTTGAACCCTCATCCATTTATTTATTTACTTACTTCATGATTTGCATGACGAGAGAGATTTTCGGGTTGGAAGTTTTGGGTTTTGATTTATCATATTTGGAGGTAATAAAGTATGCAAGTTTCTCTATTCTCTCTTTTGAATGACTGAAGTTAGTTGCTGAGTTTGTACCAAGTTTTGTTAAAGAGTAAAAGTATTCATTTAGTTCATTTTTTTTATGATTTTTAGTGAGTTTGCAATTGTTAAGAAGCAAGTTTTCAGAAGTTGTTATGAAGGAAATTCAGAAGTGCAGGATTTTTCAATTAACAGGTGCAGGACACAGCCAGGACATAGTCGGATGTGTCCTTTTGGCAGTCGGTTGTGTTAACAAAAAAATGAAGTTCTTTTGATAAAACTTGTGTTTTCGAATGAGGAATAAATCTTTATTTTCATAAGCAAAACAACCAGTTTTGGGAAGCATTTCAATTACCTTTGAAGTAGAAGTTTTCTTTAATTAAATTAAAGTTTTTAATTAGCATCAAATAGGCCAGACTGTTACATGACCTGTGAGATAAAAAGCCACAGTGAACAGAGAATAGCCACCGCGCCTGTGAGAAACTTATTGGATGCAAACAGTGCACCAACAACAAGAAAAGAGTGAGAAAAAGAATTTTTAGTTAATTCAAATCCACGTCTGCACACCGATCGGAGGTCAAACGAAGCCCAATCATTGTGAAATTTTACAGGCATCATCTCGGCAGTTAGTTCTTGATATCCAACGGTTCAGTTTGTCAACTGGTGAAATCTATACTTGTTTTTGGTTATTTGTTGATATCCACCTAATGGTGACGTATTTTCGGTATTTTTGTTATCACAAGATTATTTTCTGGATGATTGTTATCCTCCGCGTATGCCTGAAGAGTTAGTCTTGTAAACCTATCATTTTTTACATATTGGAGGTTTAAGATCGAATTTCGATCCCATGGTTTTTTCACTTGGTGGTTTTTTTACGTAAAAATTGGTGTCTTACAATTTACTTTTATTGTGCTATTTTAATCCTATTTATTCACACACAAAAGAAGGAAAAAAATTATTCATTACGCTGCATATTATTTTTGGATTAATTTTTTCCCAATAGTGGTATCGGAGCTTGGTTCAGACGCAGTTCGGGCATATTTTTGTGTGTTGATTAAATGGAAGAATCATCTACAATGATGATTAAATTGAATTCATCGAACTATTCGATGTGAAAACCCCATATGGAAGATGTTCTTTATACTAAGGACTTATACCTGCCAATTGATGATGATAGCAAGAGATCAGAAAAAATTACTGATGATGAATGAAAAGTCCTGAACAGGAAGACGGTGGCTCAAATTCGTACTTGGGAGAATCAAAGTATTTTTCACTGTGTGGCTCAAGAAACCAATGCCCACACGTTGTGGAAGAAACTAGAGTCAATGTACGAGAGGAAGACCGCCCATAATAATGCAATCCCTGATTGGATGATTGGTTAATCTGAAATACAAAGACAACCGAAGTGTAGCCCAGCATCTGAGTAATTTTCAAGAATTAGTAAATCAGTTGACTACTATGAAGATGGTTTTGGATGATGAGCTGCAGGCCCTACTTCTATTAAGTTTCTTACCAGACAGTTGGGAGACACTGGTTGTGACAATCAGTAATCCCGCACCAAACGACGAAGTCACCATTGATATGGTAAAGGACAACATGTTCAACGAATAGGCAAGATGAAATGAGCAGGGAATCATAGCCAAGTCACATGCCTTGGTCACGAACAAGAGGAGGAGGAGTACAAGTGCAAAACCCTCTAACAGCGACAAGTCGAGAAGTAAGTCAAGAGGAAAATCTCAATCCTGGAAAGAGATTAAATTTTTTTTACTACAACAAAATAGGGCACATGAAAAGGGAATGCAAAAAATTGAAAAGGGATATGAAACATGGCAAGGTTGATGACAAGGAGGATACAGCTGCAGTATATTCAGACGAAGGCGAGATTATCATTGCCTGTGATGACGGGATTACTAGACATGACTCCAGTTGGGTGATCGACTCTGAGGCCTCCTTCCATGCCACTGCACATAAGGAATACTTAATGTCTTATACACCAAGCGATTTTAGACACATCAGAATGGGTGATGAAGGTATGT
>JAUZSS010299193.1:0-10281 GCA_035668195.1 Sarracenia psittacina
TAGGGTTGTATCTTCACACTACCTGTGCTTGAATCTGCAAGGACATCTAGGCCAACTAAGGCTCCCGCCAGCACATCGGTCATACAAGGTACATTTTTGTTGTATCATTCTTGGGCTAGGGTCCTTATTGACACCGATGCATCACATTCATTTATAGCATCTTCATTTGCTTTTGCACTGGGCTTGGAGGTAGATTTCCTAGATAGAGCATTATATGTGGAGACCTCTCTCGGTGAGACTGTGGCATTATGATGAGTTTGTAGACGGTGCACACTACATATTTTAGATTATGCTATCTCCTTCGACCTCATTGTTCTCGATATGTATACGTTCACAATCATCCTAGGGACAGACTGGCTTGTTACATACCGGGCATATATTGATTGCGATCATTGGAGGGTGTTTGTTTGTACTCATGATGGAGTATTATTTTCTTTTATGGGCTACTACAACGACGGTTCTGCACCCTCATCTTATCTTACGCAGGGAGGAGACGATCTTAGTGTTCTCTTATCCGCTTTTCTTATCGGCGAGGATGATTCTACTCCTGTGGAGTATTCCCATATTATTGACGAGTTCCCTGATGTTTTTTATCAGGACCTGTTCAAGCTTCCCCCTTGATGGGAGAAATAGTTTTCTATAGATCTTGATCCAAGAACTGCACCTATCTCTGTATCATCATATCATTTCGCTCTCGCAGAGCTAGTGGAGTTCAAGATTCAGATTCAGGAGCTACTGGATAAGGGCTTCATTCGTGATAGCATTTCACCGTAGGGAGCACCAACATCGAAAACTCAATCAAGTGACGATAAAAAAAAAGTACCCTATGCCACAGATTGACGATCTCTTTGACTAGTTGAGAGGCACATAGTGTTTCTCCAAAATCAACTTATGATCCGGTTATCATTAATTGTGGGTAAAGGAGGCGGATATCCCTAAGACAGCTTTTCGTACGTGTTATGGGCACTTTGAGTTCTTGATGATGCCCTTTGTTCTAACCAACGTACTGGCGACGTTCATGGACTTCATAAATTGTATTTTTCATCAGTACCTGGACTGGTTCATCGTTGTATTTGTAGATGATATCTTGATCTATTCATATTCTGAACAGGAGCATGAGGAGCATTTGAAGGCTGCTTTACAGTTGTTACAGGATCACCAATTATATACCAAATATGACAAGTGCAAGTTCTAGATGCATTAGGTGAAATTTCTTGGGCACTTAGTTTCAGAGGATGGAGATTTTGTAGACCATTCAAAGACTAAAGCAGTGTTGTAATGTGAAATACTAAAGAATGTGCAAGAGATTTAGAGTTTTCTGGGTCTAGCGGGCTATTACCGATGTTTCGTGGAGGGCTTTTCTCGCTTGACATTACCATTGACGCGTCTTACCAGGAAAGTGGTCCAGTTTACATTGAGTGGAGAGTGTGAGTCTGCATTCCAGGAGTTGAAGACTCGGCTAACCAGTGCACCTATCCTGATTTTGCCGGTGATGAGAGTTAGCTATTCGGTCTATTGCGATGCTTCGGGTGAAGGTTTGGGGTGCCTGCTCATACAGCTTGGCAGGGTGGTAGAATATGGTTGCCGACAGTTGAAGACGCATGAGAGGAACTACCTGGCATATGAATTAGACCTAACAGTGGTGGTTTTTGCTTTAAAGCTGTGGAGGCATTATCTCTACAGTGAACACTTTGAAGTGTTTTCAGATCGAAAAAGTCTGCATTACTTACTCTCACAGAAAGATTTGAATCTACGGCTTCGGTGATGGATGGAGTTTTTTGGCCACTATGATTTTGATTTACAGTAGTACCCCAGGAAGGCCAACATGGTTGCTGATGCTCTTAGTCGGAGACCCTTAGGCTCTTTGGCTCGCATTACCATACGAGATTGGAGTATGATGGGGGAGCTTGGTACCTTCGACTTCCGGCTTAGTAGGATAGGTGTTGGGGCCACATTGTTTTCGGTTGTTGCGCAACCCACACTTCTAAGCCGAGTTATTGAGGTAAAATAGTATGATGTAGAGAGCCAGGTGTATAGAGAGCATGTTTTTGCTGGTAAAGATGCGGAGGGGTGGACCATTCACTCAGACTATAGCATGAGATATGCAGGTAGGATTTTCGTACCAGAGCCGTTGTATGCCGACGTACATCATGAGTCCCATCATTCCAGACATGTGGTGCATACGGGAGGCACCAAGATGTACCATGACTTGCGGAGACAATTTTGGTGAAGGGGCATAAAGAGAGATATAGCGTTGTTTGTTTCTTGTTGCCTTACTTGCCAGTAGGTAAAGGCCGAGCATGAGAGACCGGCGGGTATGTTATAGCCATTACCAGTATTTGAATGAAAATGGGAGCATATCACGATGAACTTTGTGACCGGACTTCTGAGATCACCGAAGAAGCACGATATGGTTTAGGTTATAGTGGACCAGCTGACAGAATCTGCTCATTTCCTACCTATACACCTCATGTGCTCGATGGATCAGTTGGGTGGATTATATCTCAGCGAGATTGTCCATCTTCATGGAGTCCCAGTCTCCATTATCTCAGATCGAGATCCTCATTTCGCCTCTCATTTTTGGCAGGGACTACAATCAGCCTTGGGCACCAATTTACAAATGAGTACCGTATTTCACACGCAGATGGATGGCCAATCAGAGCGCACTATCCAGATCCTAGAGGATATGCTTCGAGCATGTATACTTGATTTTCACAGTTCTTGGGAGAACCACCTACCTTTGGTGGAATTCGCATACAACAATAGCTATCAAGCGAGCATTATGATGGTATCGTTTGAGGAACTATATAGTTGACCATGCAGGTCACCCGTTTATTGGGTAGATGTTAACGAGGAGATGATAGTGGCGTTGGAGATGGTATGCAAGACTATGGAGAAGATAATTGCTATTTGGCAGCGTCTTATTACCACATAGAGCCACTAGAAAAGTTATGCTGATCGACGGAGTCAACCACTTGAGTTTGAGGAGGGAGACCACATTTTTCTTAAAGTTACACCGTTTAAAGGGCTGTTGAGGTTTGGGAAATAAGACAAGTTGTCACCGCGATACATTCAGCCGTTTATGATTGATAAGAGGATCGGGAAGGTGGCATACCGCATCAGCTTGCCACCTCATTTATCTTCAGTGCATAATGTGTTTCGTATTTCTATGTTGAGGAAGTACGAGCCGGACCCATCTCACAAAATTGATTGGTCAGAGTTGGAGGTAGATGACAATGACACTTATGAAAAGAGTGATACGAGGTAGTAAGTGCTTTGGGGAAAGACCATACCACTAGTGAAGGTTCTTTGGCTACATCATAGTGTTGAAGAAGCCACATGGGATTGGGAGGACAAGGTTCATGCCAGATATCCAGAGTTATTCACCAATGGAGGTATGTTCGATTTCGGGGATGAAATCTTTTTAGGGGGGAAGGTTGTGATGGCCCAACCCCTTTTTCTTTTTATTCAGTTTAAAAAGGTTTGATTTTAAAAACTAAATGTACCTTATTTGATGGCGAGATTTTTAATTTCGATTCCTCCCTCACGAAATTTGGCAAACCATGGTTACGGTGTGATGGGTTATTTTTTCCTATGTGTTTGTATGGTAGTTCTGGAGGAGATTAAACTGAAATTTGAACCTTTTTTTTATCATTTTTCGCACCCGGGCATACAGCGGCAGTCCGCTCGAGCGGATGGGGGTACCACTCGAGCGATGTGACAGAACAGGTTCTTTTAAAAAATGTCGGGACTTAGCTTTTTCGAAAGTTTCTTTCCTCTCTCCTCCTCCTTCTCTCTAAAATGCACATGGCTGATGCTAGGGCTTGATTTAGAGGCTTGGGAAGTGTTTTGCTTGGTGATTGAATATTATAAAGTTGATTGGGCGTTTGAATCTATACCTTTACCGAATCCCTTTTGGATTTTCTCTCTTGGTGAGCTAGGGTTCCATTCCTTCGCTTGGTTTCCATCTCCTAGAGGCTTAAGGTTTGTTTAAGGTGGGGAATACACTATTTATGAACTCCCCGTTGCATATGCTAGGTTTATTTTGTAAATGTGGATTTCAAGGGTGTCTTATGTCATGTTTTATGAGATTATTGAACCCTAGGTTAGGGTTAATGGAAAATGTTTAGTTTTTATGCCTATAAGCATGGCTTGTGAGCTATGTATCTTGCTTATTTGTTGATTGATATCCACATGAAAATGTTAAGCTTTGTGAATGTTGAAGCTTTATGCTAAAATTGAGAAAAATGTGATTTACTTTTAATTTTATGAAATTGAAGTTGGAACAATGGTTTGGGGTATAAAATATAGTTGTGTATGAATTTTGATCATTTTTGGAAATGGGTATAATGTACTTGCCCTTGTAATCCTAAAGTTGAAAAATGGGTTAAATTCGAATCATGAATTGTGAACCACCCTAATTATATGTAATTGGGTGTTTTGCCCATGTTGTGGACCATGGTTTGTGAATGCCGCCATGTACAATGGCAAGGATGATGTTTTGGAATGTCGGTAGGTACTTAAGGAGATGGTAGTTTTTGCGGTTCAATGGCTTGTTATGGAGATGGCAGTTTTGGCGGTTCGATGGTTATTTATGGAGAGGGCAGTTTAGACGATTCCGTGGTTTGTTTGGAGATGGTTGTTTTGGCAGGTCGGTGGCATATTATGGTTGACACCTAGTGACAATAGGTGGGAAAAACATATGTGGGTGTGA
Organism: Sarracenia psittacina; assembly: GCA_035668195.1. Taxonomy (NCBI): domain Eukaryota; kingdom Viridiplantae; phylum Streptophyta; class Magnoliopsida; order Ericales; family Sarraceniaceae; genus Sarracenia; species Sarracenia psittacina. The sequence goes on from JAUZSS010299193.1 coordinate 4,715, forward strand.
GTGTATGTAAGGTTGGGATGCACACTTGTGGTGGTCTTACATATGTGGATGAACGTATTCATGAGAAACTTAGGTGGGTTAATATGGTGATGTTGGGTGATCCATGGATTGGAATAAAATAATGCAACCCTTAAGCTGTAAAGTAAATTGTTTCTCAAAATGGGAATGTAATAAGTTACACTAAAAAGGGGGGAAAGAGGTTTCTTAGTTATGTTATCTAAGTATTCGTACATTTCACATGCAATCCATGCATATCATGCTTAGTTCCTTCATAGTTTATTTCTTACGAACTTTAGCTCATGTTGTCGTTGACAACAGTACATGTGACATGGGCAAGCAGGTTACCGACTGATTCTTGATGCAATTCGAAGACCTTTTTGGGAATTAGCTTAGTTATGGTTTGTTAGATTACAAGGCTTGACACAAACTTGTATTTCATGTTCTTACGGGAAAAATATAATCTAAGATGCTACATTGTATCATGCTTTTGTTTATTGTATTTTGGGACCTATGATAACGTAATGTAAGGCCATGAGGCCCGCATGGTTAATGTTTAGCGTGCTTGTAAGGACATTAAGCCGGAATGGGCCTATGGTTGTGAAAAATAGTTTGGTTTTGGTTGGATGCTTAGTTAATGGAAATTTGGCCAGTTACTTGATCCATTTTGACTAGAATGCTAGAATTCTTAATATGTGAACCATGGGAAGTACCTTCTCTATTCTATATACCATATTTTTTTGTGTTGGATCCATTAAAATTAGTTTTGGAGCAAAAATGGTATTGCATGATCTGTGGCAAAAAACAGTTTTCTGCACATACCGCTCGAGCGGTACTAGGTCCGCTCGAGCGGACCCTTGTTTTTTGGGAAAACCAAGATTTTATGTTTTAATTTAAATGTTTGGGGTATGTTTAACCTCTTTTGAGGGGCATTATTAATACCTACACATGTGGTATTTTCAAACTAAATCAACCTCATTTGGCTAACTTTTAGATGGTTAAAGAATGGTCACAATAAATTTTTTCTTAAAGATTTAATAAAAGTTTTGGTTCCCAGTTTATAATTCAGTCCCATGATTTAATTAATTGATATTTCTTATTATTCCGAGATCGGGGCGTTACAAGATCGCTCAGCCTAGACTGACTAGTCCTTGGTGGAGTTCAAGACCCTTGTGCCTAAGGGCAGGGTTGAGTACAAGATCACCCAGCTTAGACTGACCAATCCTAGGTGGAATTCGAGACCCCTATACCCAAGGGTAGGGCTGAACACAAGATCGCATAGCCTGGACTAAATAGTCCCATGAGGAATTTAAGACCCCTTTCCCTAAGGGCAGGGCAGATCACAAGATCAACCAGCCCTGCAAACACAAAGGCAAAGCAAGCTACATGCTGAAAGCTAAGGCCGTGAATTAAACAAGCAAGGCAGCATTCAAAAGGGCTAAAGCACACTTTAACGAGCAAGAAAGCCAAAATTGACAATAGATAATGAATGAAAAAGAAAAGCATCACATTCGAAGACCTAAGGGGCTACACTCCCCTCAACACAGGCGCTACTAAACAGTATTGTCAAATTAGTCAAGTGTTTCATAAAAAGGAATACCTTGGGAATCAAGCCATTCCCAACACAGGCCTGAAAATTGAAATTTTTAAACAAATGAGTCTTTCAAGAAAGCAAAAAATGGGGAGAAGAGTTAAGGGTGGATCTCAGCAGAATCTTAGGCAATGGTGGCATTGGCATCCTCTAAAGTGGTGAGATCAACCACTAGGGCCCAGTCTTCTAGTGGGACTGCTCTACCTTCACTTCTTGCTCCTGGTCTTCTTGCCCAGCCTCTTCGAAAGCAAGCATCTCAGGATGCCCGTCGTCCTCAACAAAGGAGGGTTGTTCTTCCACAGGACGAACAATGCTAAAATCCCGATCGAAATACTTGAGAGAGGCCTACTCCTTGAAGGCTGCCCAACCATGGTCCCAGAACTTGGCAATTCTGTATTGGACCTCGTCACTCAGCAGGTATACTTCAATTCTCTGCTTCACCATTTGTTTGAATTATAACATCCTCGCTAAAGTCTCGAGCCCCTCAGTTTGCTCTTGGGCTCACTCGTATTCTATTTCTTTGATTCTGCATTCGAGGACACGATTTTGTTCTTGTTGGCTTTTCAGCTCAGCAGCGAGCTCAACTACGAGCCTGTAGGCTTCAGCACTTTGTTGGGCATTAGAGTTGAGCCAAAAAAAACCTCACTTTCTAGTGACCTCCTCTAATCCATGAGGTTGTCAATTTCCCGAGTAGCCCTCAAAATCTTTCATTCTAGAGAGTCTTGAGCAGCGTGGTACTCCATCATTTTTTGGGTAGTCTGATAGCACATCATAGCACCCTAAGGTACAAGAACAAGGAATAAGGGAAAGTCAATAACCATATATAATATTGCCACAAGTCAAGTAGTCATCCAGACGAGGCTTTACCTTAGTCGACTCCTAGTAGAGCCGATCGGCAAGAGAGTTAGGGGAGAGACCTGACATGACCTCCTGGGCCTTTTTGGAAATAACCCTCTCTAGGGCAACCAGATCAGAAGTACCCTCTACAAAAACTATTGAGAAGTCCTCTTCGATTGAGGGATGAATCCCAACATTTTCAAGAGCCTGGTGGTCCACCTCTATCACTGGCCTAGAGGGGCCACCTTCGGATTCAACCCCCTAGCCAACAGAGGATCCACCCAGGCTGGAATAGGGATTGCTCTGCCCTGGGTGTTGCGTCCTTTGACGTTTTGGAGGGGGTGCAGCAGAGGTAGGTGTAATAGTTGCTCCTAAGCTGCTAGTAGCTTCTCGTTCACGACAGCGAAGGATTTTAGATCGTTGGATCTTTTCTTCTTCCTCTTCTTCTTCCCGTTCTTCTTCTCGCTTAGTCAGAGTGGTTTCAAAAACAAAATGGCCCACTGTTAAAGATACTACAAAGTGAAAAGGGAAAAGCATTAAACAAAGGCACCAGCATATTATTCACATGGGATCCTAGGGGTCCCGCCACCTTCAACCAGATGATGCAGGTTTAGCATGTCTGGTGAAGGCCCGGGGCCGAGAAGATACACATTGAGACTCTCTGGGGTAACTAGAGTACCCCAGTTGCAGTTTAGATAGGCTATTATGGCCTCCACGGCCTTACGCTGGTCAGCGGGGGTCTTTAAACTTCTGGCATGACCATCTTTGGGTGGGGAAGCCCTACTTCTAAGGATTCACGGAGGTTGTTTGGTTAGGTCTTCCGAGGGCTGGAATTCCCACCCTTGACCAAAAATGAAAAAGAACCTGCCCTTCCAATGCTTATTGGAAGAGGGCAGGTGGGCTACTAGCGTGCGTCATTCTCTGGTTTAAAGGCTAACGTAGCCTATCAGGTGCTCAACTGGCTTGTAGCACCAGAAGAATTCCTGTAATGTTAAAGACGCCATTCCTTCAGAGACAACCTCTCATAGGACTGTTCTCCCTATGAGGATTCTCCACTCATTTGGCATCAATTGGCCTTGGGAGATGCCAAGGAACCACCCCACGATCGATGGAATCAGAAACCCCAAGCTAGCTTAGAAGGTTCCCTCGAACAGGCACACTTCACCATTAACAAGATTGCAGCCCCGTTCATGATTTTTGAGAACCCTAAGTTTGACTGAGTCGGGGATTTGATATAAAGCCCTTAGCCGCTCTAGATCACCGGTGCGAATAGTCAATTCCTCCGATTGAGCCAAGAATGAAGCCAATATGTTGCTTTTGACAACCGAAAGAGGGTTAGGGTTCGCTGAGGGATGATGAGTAGCCTCAATATGAGACGTCCCACCCCCATGGCTGTGGCACCGTCGTGAAATTGAAGCCTCTTCACGAGAGCCAAAGGTGGTAGTCTCATCGGTTAACCTAAAATCAAGAAGGGGAATATTGGGCTCTATGGGCACCTGACTCAATAGTTTTGGGTTCAACGTGACTAGCAGAGAGTTCACGTAAGGTAAGAACTATGATGATGATGATGATGACTCGTTTAGAGTCTCTTGTCTATGGTTTTTTGCAGAGGTCGCATTACCTTGTTTCATCCTCTTCCTCTGAGTCGGTATACACAACAAAAGGGCTTCTATGGGGGGGAGTAAGAGGTAAGAAATGGTGTACCAAGGATTTTGTGAGAGGCAATCAACTTCGAAGATGATGGTTCCAAATCTTTTTTTCTCTCATAACCGTTCTTTATAGAAGAACGGTTCAAAGAGAACATCCTTTCTCTCTCTTTTCCCCGCTCTTTGGTAATTCCGACGTTTGATTTGAAAGGGTACAACTGGCAGACAAACATCAAAATGGTGTCTCATCAATGATTATCTTGGGAAATGGAGTGACATGTGCATCATAATTAATACTGACAGTCTGGCAAATGGTAAGCCAAAAAACGCACACCTTGAAAGGATTTCATGGCCAATGAAGTATCGCGGAAGACCCCAAGCCTTTATATCAATGCTCGTCAAAGGTAGGGAACTACCGTTGATAAGAATGCCCAGCATAGTTAAACTTTAATGTCCTAACTTCAATATTCTTCACGGCACTTGGGCTACGACCTAGTGCCCTAAAGAATAGGGACTACTGATGGGTATGCAATAAACGTTGGGCTTGGCCCGCAACAATGTCGTCCACAATTCATTGCTGACCTACGAGGCAGGTAGGTCAGCCACGCATTAGTATATATCAGCGTTTGGGTTGATTAGTCACTCACGGACTGATCAACATAGGTCGAACTCTTATGTATAGAGTCTAGTCAAGAAGGATATTCTATGAAAGATACTATCCTCATTGAGTTACGAAAAGTGCGACGACCATTAAGGAAATGTTTCCAAAACTATTATCTGTAGCGACATTCTCTCCAACTATCATGTGGCTTATGTGGCCACATATTGGCCAGTGAGATAATTTCTCTGACATTCTCGCATAAAAGAATATTCTCCCTCGAGAATCAGCCACAAGGCAAGTTCCCAACGGTATGTATAAATAGAGGACAAGAGGAAACGAGATAGGCGTTCAAAAAAAACCCTAGCAGTCACTTTCTTCAATATATTTTCTCCATACACCTACTGCTTTGACTGACTTAACCGTCAGAGAGGACTTGTCCACAGGTAATGTTTCTTTCTTTGCTATCGAAAATGCTCTCGTTTTGAACCACTTCTCTACATGAATGAAGCAGTTCATGGAGAACGTCATTTTCATCATGGAGGATGTCGTCGCTGCGACGTAGATTCACGGGATGGACAACACCGATAATCAACAATGAGATAAGGACAACAACAGCAGTAGTAGTGGATTGAATGGTACGACTATGAAATATATATGGAATAGATTGTTGGAAATCATTACGGAAGCGCCGTAGTTTAAAAAAATATTGAAACCGTGCTTGTTTTTCATGAAATCTATCGCGCTAATCTACTTGGACAGAAGTTATACCTGTGTGTGATTATCGAGAATCACAACCAAAAATTCCCGGTCGCATTGAGACCACCCCGGGACCTTCTCACGTATGACCCGCGCACGTATCCACCTCCGGTGTGTGGGCACTGATCCGAGATGAATT
>JAUZSS010301382.1:0-10272 GCA_035668195.1 Sarracenia psittacina
CTATTGACCACCCCACCCCCCCCCCCCCCCCAACCGTAGGTTGCCTACCTGGACTCACATCACTGAAATAGGAGTTAAGGGTTCGAAACTAAAAAGGTAGGGTTCAAATCTCTTCTTGTTTGGTATTAAACTTGTGCTAAAATAGAGTGATGGATTTGAGTCATGAATTTCGGATTCGGTTCCTTTTTGTAAAAACTGATAAATGCTTCGAATCAAATTTGAAGGATTCGAGTCAAAGGTCCTGATACTGAGACAGAGGGTTCAAATCTGAGGGAATGGAATCGGTTCTTTTTTACAAAAATAGCTAAATGAATCGAATCGATTTTCTTGGGTTTGAATTCTTTTTGCGCCCATATAGTTGACTGTGTTATAATCTAGTCGACTTTGTTGCCTCTTTGGCCGACTGTTATGGTGGCAGAGGCGACTAAAACACGATTGGATTCTGATTCTGAAATTTTTTGCACTTTTAAGTAGACTTCAACCGATCATATCTCCTTCATCCGAACTCCAAATGGGGAAGATTTTATATCAATATTGAAGCCCCAGAAGTCTTCTTTACAATGGAGCAAGCCTTACTTCGAAATTCCTTCTATAGTGAAAGTTATTCTCGAAAGACTGAGGGTATGTCATGTTGAACCTTGATCTCCCCTTTTGCTAAGATCACCACTTTGATCTTTTGAAGTCCTTAGACTTGAACTACGATCTCCCCTTTTACTAAAAAACTCCAAATGAGTTCTTCTTTAACCTCCATTGATGCTTTGGCTTGAGATGATCACTTTTAGGCATTCATGCTCCTTGGCAAAGACCGAAAGAGTTAGCCAAACTCAGAGAGGAAGAGAGATCATTTTCACATGGGATAAGCAATAATGCTTGATCCCAATCTCTTCTCTTTCTTGTCCTTCTTCTACTGATTCTTCTTCTTCTTCTTGAACTATAATCATTGAAAAGTTGAGGCTCCTTTTATATCACCATCAATCCCCAAAACTCTTCAAGGTTGACTTTTTGCTTTGCTTCAAAAGAGATATATCCTAAAAATACTATCTCAAAAATAAGCAAGCATTAGCAAACAAAAAATCAATGTGTTGTTATAATCAAAACCAAAATAAAGCTTGATTGAAAAAGCCTTTAGGCTAATAGGGTTATATCAGATTAAATATCCAACATAAAATATATGAAATGAAATGCTGTAATCATACCCAGTTGGTGGATCTATCATTTTTTCTATGCAGCGGTGAGATTATTAGTCTGATAGTCTCTAAACGGGAAATAGTCTCAAATATCTCTCCATAGTCAATTCTACCTCTTTATTTATAACCTTTCACCACAAGTATTGCTTTGTATGGTTGGGATTCTCCCTGTGCATTCTTTTTTGTTCTATAGACCCATTTTAGTATGATAGGGTTCTGATCTCCTAGAAGATGAGTCAGCTCCTAAGTTCTATTCTTTTCTATGGAATGAATTTCTTCATCCATAATTGTCTTCCATTTTTCTTCTTTGGAAATTTTGAGAAATTTAGTTGGTTGCTATCCATAAAAAAATAAATAAATAAACTTACATCACCATCATTTACTTTAGTAGCCTTGCATATCTCTTGTAGAAATATCATCTTTATTGGTCTTGGCCTACCTTCCAATAATGATGTTGAAGATGACGACGATGAGGGTGATGATAAAGAGGAACCTCATGGTGGAGTCTGTGGTTCCCTTGTTCTTTCTGTTGGTTGATTCATCTCTTCTTCTTCAAGATTAAGTTCAAAATCCTTGATCGTGTTTGTATGATCCCAGTTCCAAGCTTTATTTTCTTCAAAGATAACATCTTGACTCATGATCGCTTGCTTAATTATGAGATTATAAAACTTATATCCCATAGTCTTATCACCATATCTGACAAAGACGCATATTTTCCATTTGCCATCAAGCTTGGTCTTTTTGACTTCTCGGATCTTGGTGTATGTACTGCACCCAAAAACTCTGAGGTGAACTACACTTGGCTTATGGGAACTCCAAGGCTCTTTTGGTGTTATTACTTGTACACTTATTGTTAGACACTTATTCAATATATAGACAACACATGATATTATCTCAACTCAAAACTCCTTGGGTAGATTCTTTCCATTGAGCATATTTCTTACCATGTCGAAAATCATTCGATTTTGCCTTTCTATAACACCATTCAACTATGGAGTGTAGGCTAGTGTTACATGATGCCTAATTCCAAGTTCCTTACAATCATTTTCAAAAGTTTTTGTGCAATATACTCCACCTTAGTTAGACCGCAACATTTTTTGAAAAGAATTTGATTCATATAATGGAAAAGCTATTTTATTAACAAATGAAGACAATTACAGAAGTAATTTCTCTCTACAGATCTCATTCTCTCATTACTTTGTTTACATAAACTTTCTCCCTATTAATGTATCTACACTCCTACACGATTGCCCACTCTAATTCTGTTACAAGATTATTCTAACTTATTCCCTATACAGCTAGTAATTAACTCCCTATAGTTGATCTCTCTGAGTGGCCTTACACTCAATTTCTTTTCTGCAGTTAATGTTTTGTTCCCTTTATTAGATTCCAACTGATATTGCAGTGTGTCTTGATCATCTTGATTACTTGAACATTGTGTATTCCCATCATTCCCTCTCAAGCTAATGGGCATATTCTTGACCATAATCTTGTTTGTACGAAAAGAAAAGCAAGCACCTAATAGAGGCTTTGTAAATACATCAGCTACTTGATCATAGGAGTAAATATACTTGAGCATAACTGAGTCTGCATTCACTTTCTCTCGCACAAAATGGTAATCAACTTCAATGTGTATCGTGCAAGCATGAAAAACAGGATTAGTAGCTAAGGACATTGCTGAGCGATTATCACAAAACTAAGTTGGAGTATGAATAGGAACATACATATCAGTTAAAAGCATTTTTAACCATGAATGTTCTGCAGTGGCCAAGGCCAAAGCTTTATATTCAACTTCTATGGACGATCTAGAAATAGTTGGTTATTTCTTTGTTGACCAACAAATGAGAATATTACCAAGAAAAACACAATATCCTGAGGTGGATTTACGATCCAAATGATCACATGCCCAATCAGAGTCCGAAAAAGCATGAAAAAGTAAGGAACCAGGACTAAACTGTAAACTATAAAAAATAGTGCCTTTGATGTACTAGAGGATACGTTTAACAAGGAAAAAATGAGCATTGGTAGGAGCTTGCATAAATTGACAAGCTTGATTACTAGAAAATGAAAAATCAGGTCATGTTATAGTTAAATATTGCAATTCTCCAACCAAACTACGGTATAAAAAGGGTTATGAGAAATGAAGAGAACCAGCAGGCTGTGAAGATATAGCAGCAGTAGATGAAGACTTAGCAGCACTTGGGGAAGAGCAGGGCTTACAGTTGGTCATTCCAGTTTTTTGGAGTAGTTCGGTAGCATATTTGTTCAGAGATAAACATACTCCATCACCTTGAGGGATTATTGATATGCCAAGAAAATATGATAAAGAATCAAGATCCTTCAGTGAAAAAGCTGAATGCATTTGTAGGAGCAAGTTCTGAATAAATGTGGGATTAGATCCCGTGAGAAGTATATCATCAACGTAGATGAGAAGATAAGAAATGTGACAGGAGTCCTTGTAGACAAATAAGGAATTATCACAATGACTGTTCTTTAATCCTTGCTTGATTAAAAAAGCAGAAAAAGTTGAATACCAAGCTCTTGGGGCTTGTTTGAGACCATAGAGAGCTTTGTTGAGCTTGTATACATATGATGGATGTGCGGAGTCGATAAAATTAGGTGGCTGTGAAATATATACTTCTTCATGAAGTATTCCATGCAAGAAGGCATTGGATACATCCAACTGTTTGATAAGCCATTAAAATTGCAAAGCAAGACTTAGAAACACTCTTATGGTTGGTTGTTTAGCTACGGGGCTTAAGGTATCATGGAAATCAACCCCAACCTCTTAAAGATATCCCGTCGCTACTAACTTGCCTTTGTGTCTTGCAATGGTTCCGTTAGAATTTCTTTTAACCTTGAAAACACATTTGTAGCCGATTATATTATTATGCAGTGTTAAAGGAACCAGAGTCCATGTCTTTTGATTTTGAAGGGCTTGAAATTTCTCCATCATAGCTGCCTTCCAAATAGGAGAAGCAAGTGATGACAAAATAGTCCTATTTTTAGAATCTGCTAAAGTTGGAGTAGAAGGATCAATGATGGTTGTAAGAGAAACATTTGGTCTTAAGGATCCTGTTTTGGACCTTATCAGCATATGGTGCTTGTTGGGTTGATGGGTTGGTAAAGGGGGAAGGTTAATTGTAATGGAGTCCATGGGTATGGAATTTATGGACTGGCTTAAGGGAACACTAGGTATGGAATTATTGGACTGAGGTAAGGGAACAATGTGTGATAAGGATGAGTGATTGGAATTCGAGTTTGACTGAGATGAGGTGGATATGGAGGATGAGGAGGAAGTAGTGGAGAATAAGGAGACTAGATCTGTATGTACAGAGCCTTAGCTTCTAGCTGAAGGTGAAAATGGTATTGGTTGTGGATGAAGATTGAGATGATCAGATGAGGAGGACTGATACTATAAAAAAGAAGTTACGGATGAAGATGAGGATGATACAGTTATGGGACTGGACTTAGTAAGAAAGGGAAACACACCCTCATTAAAAATGACATGACATGAAAGATAAATCTTACTAGTTTGAGCATCTAAACATCTATATCCTTCAACTGTGGGATGATATCCAATAAAGACACAAGTGATGGAATTTGGTTGAAGTTTATGAGTCTTGTAAGGTCGGAGCCACGATAAACATTGACATCCAAACACTCGAAAAATTCTATAATCTATAATGTGTCCAAATAAAACCTCCTAGGGTGATTAATTTTGAAGTTTTGGTTTAGGCATTCTGTTAATCAAAAATACAAATGTTGTAATAGATTCAAACCAGAAATCAAGTAGGATTGAAGATTGGGCAAGCAGTGTGATTATAGTTTCAACAATATGCCTATGTCTTCTTTCTACAACCCCATTCTGAGAAGGTGTATATGGGAACGAGAATTGATGTACAATCCCATTAGTATTGAGAAAATTCTTCACTTTGTTATTTAAGAATTCAGTTCCACCATCAGTATAAATGATTTGGAGGTTAGTTTGAAACTGTGTTTCAGCATAAACTTTGAATTCAACAAATTTTGTGAAAACTTCACTCATGTAGGTAAGAGGATAAACCCACGTAAATTTGCTAAAATCATCTATGAACAAAACATAGTACTTGAAAATGGATTTTGAATGAAGAAAGGGGCCCCACACATCACTATGTATAAGAGCTAAAGGTTTAGTCACTTCACTCATTGAAGTCTTGAAGGGAAGTCTGTGACTTTTGGCAACATGACAAACTTCACAACTATTATTTAAAAAATCAAAATTGCTTGATATATTCAAGCTAGGAGCAATATACTTCAACTTTAGACCTGAAGGGTGGCCTAGTCTTTGATGCCAACGATCAAAGGTATTATTTGAACAAGCAGCAATATGAGCAGCGGGCTTCGGTATAGCAGCAACACGAGCAGTAGAACTCAGTTGATATAAGCCCTTGATGTTCAGTCCTTTATGAAGTATTTGATTGGTTTCCTTGACCTGAATAATGAAAGAATTCTCATCAAAAATAATATTACAATGATTATCCTTGGCAAGTTGTTGGACTGAGAGTAGATTTGTTGTAATTTTTGGAATATGAAGAATGTTGTTCAATTTTAGACTGCATTGAGGAGTGAAAAGAAGGCCTTTACCGTTGTGACGAATTGGAACCGTGGCCCCATTCCCAATAGTGACTTGATCTGAACCTAGATATTGTTGATACAAGTCAAGGTTCTCCAAATTATTTGTAATATGATCCGTAGCTGCTGTGTCGAGATACCACGCATTGGAATTATCTGTTGCAGAAGATACAAAGGCTCTTGGCTGATTCGAAGTTGATGGGTTTATGCCTTGACTCAAGAACTCTTCCTTGTGCCAACAATCCAAGGCTATGTGATTGGATTTTCCACATAGCTGACAAATTAGACCATATTGTCCGTGTGAACTTCTTTGATTTTGTGAATTATTATTGTAAGAAAACCTCCCTCCAAAGTTTCTTCCTCTGCCTCCTCTGTAGGAGTTATTTCGACCTCTGCCTCCTCTGTAAGAATTTCTTCCTCTAGTATAATTTTGGTGTCCAGAGGGATTTCCAGAGAAATTTCCAGAAGGATTTCCTTTTGAAGCAGTAAACGCTACAGTTAGATCTGAATTTGACACTTGCTTCATCTTTGATTCGATATGGATTGATTCGGAGCACAATAAGGATGAGAGTTCTTCCATTGTGATGGAACCAGGTCTTGCTCTAATTGTTGTTTTAAACGAGTCGTATTCCTCAGGTAACCCACACAGAGTGATATAGACAAGATCTTCATCTTCAACTCTTGCATTTGCAAGATTCAACTGACTCGAAATTTCTTTGATTTGAGAAAGATAATCTTCCATTGAAATGTTTTTCTTGGTTATGTTATTGAGTTTGCTTTTCAACTGATGTATGTGTGACCGTGATAACTCTGTAAATCTTTTCTCAAGAACACACCAGACCTCATAAGATGTTTGCAAATGCATAACGGAGGAATAAATTGATGGCGACAAAGTGGCCATAACACAACTAAGGAGATGAGAGTCAATGGTTTCCCATTTTTCGAATTCAGGATTGATTACCTCTTTTCCTGTTGAGTCCTTCGTAGTCGGTGAGGGCTTTGAGACACTTCCATTAACATACTTCAAGAAACCTGTTGCTCGAAGTATTGTCTGTAACTGATTTTTCCAGATGAGATAATTCCCATTTTCGAGTTTGACATTGACGAAATTGCCGAAGTTGGTAATCAGTCGATTTAGTGCAGGCGGAAGATCAGACGAATCTGCTTCTTCCATTTCAGGATCTCTACTCGTTGGAGTTTTAAAGCTCTGATACCATGAAGAAGATTTTAGAACAAAGAATTTCTCATACTATTCATTTTTTTAAAGTATATTTCGAAGTTACACAATTATTACTTTTTCTGTGTATTTCAATTACATTCTATTACCTCTACATTTTACAATATATGTCCTCACATACACAGCTACAACTAACTTTCCCTCCAGAAATTCTGTTACAACAAAACACCAGAAATTCTGTTACAACGATCACTGCGGAACCAATTCTTGAGTAACACAGCCGACTGAATAGATTACAGTCGACTGTATCAGGGTGAAACTGTCGACTGTTTCTTCAACCTATTGTCAGTTTCATGAGGTGAAACTGTCGACTGTCTCTTCAAACTGTCGTCTGTTTCATTATCCTTATCAAATCTCCAGCAACTGAAACTTTAGTTTAAAACTATGTATTTTAACATCCAAGCCAACATATTTCAACATTTCTCATGGCCTGATACTTAACTGTTAGGATTGTTGTTGTCTACACAAAATTAATTGAATTTGAAGTCTTAAATTGTGGTTCAAAGGTAAGGAAAAATAATGAAAATTTCTTAAGTTTTAAATAGAATTCTTCACAATCATTTTCATAAACCATTCTCACGGCCTTGAAACACACATATCCATAACTTGTAAGCTATGCAATTAATTTTATCATTTCAAGTCATCAATAAGGATGATTAATTTAATCCAAATAATTAGACAAAAAAATAAATCAATTAACCTTCTAATCCCAAATCCATTCCAAATGCATGCGTAATAATGTAATGGGCTCCACAGCCTTACAAGTTTAATAACTCAAATTATTGATAAAATTGAAGGCAATCTCTAAATAATCCAACTACTAGAATGATAAAATAATGAACAAGAAAATAATAATCTATGTCCAAAGAATCTCACATCACCAGTGACGGGGAATGCATCAAGCCGCCTCTACTCCTCCGCTATAACTTTGCCGGTGTCACCTGAAATATTGTTTTAAAACAACATATGAACCGAAATTCGTAGGAAAAATGATAATCTAATTAAGAATGCAAATGTGCAGTATATGGATGGTTATGCAAAAGTGGTAATATGTATAATAAATGGAAAACTTTAATACTTTCTGATAAAAATGCTACACAACATTTTTAAGAAAATATGATATTTCTTACTTACTATTATATCATGCACTACAGGTCATATCTTCTACCTACAAACTACATTCACAAAGTATCCATCAAACTTGACTCACAAGGAGCAGTTACCGATTATGGATGGACCGTCCGATAACTCACAAGGAGTCTTCCAGCTTATGGATGTGTCGGCCAATGACTCACAAGGAATCTCCCTGTTTACGGATGGGTCGTTCGATGACTCACATGGAGTCTCCCCCTTTATGGATGGGCCGCTGAATATCAATCTCAATCCTTTCACATGGAAAAAACCATAAATGCACTATAGTATGTAAAGAATAATCAAATATTCATCAAACAGGGACAAAGCCTAGGCCTACCTGTCATTCATCCACACAAACCATTAGACTCGTAACCTGGAACACGACCATAACCATGTCTATAAACATTCTAATGGGTCTAATGGGTAAAAGTATATGTTACGATCAACAATTTTACGCAATTATAACTAATTACTCGTTTTTCCCAAATTTGGGAGAAACCCAAATTTCTAAACCCTAACTCGTAAATTAGGATCATAAATCATGTTTCAGCCCACAAAGTAATAAGTCTAGATTATTCTAGCCTCTTTAGAATAACAAAAACTTCATCAATTAGAGCATACAATTAATTGAAATTCGGTTTACTTAAGGTTCTTATACCAAATCACCCCAAAACAACACATAATACAAAATACATCACATAAACACAAAGGGGTTCAATGATTAGTAAGTTTGCTACCTCGAATCATGCATGAGACGTTCCAAATCAAGTGTGCTAAGCCCTAACTCTCAGTCAAACACCTAAAATGCAAAAGGGTTTCAATGAATATGTGAAATATCAACCGTATAACCAAAAAATCATGAAAATATCATGATTACTTACCTCAAACGGAGCCTAATCGAAGTGTGCAAGGCTTCCCAATCAACCCTAGACTGTTCTTCAGAGGTTCTTTGTCGAAAGGGAGGAAGATGAATGAGAAAAGTAAAAAAAATGATCCCTAAAGACCGCTCGAGCAGTTCTAGGTCCGCTCGAGCGGATCGTTGCTGCTTGGCCAGTTTTGAAGTTCCAAAAACTGAGGCCTAAGCTCAACCCAAAAATCACGAAACCATACCCGATACCCTGAAATAATATTCCAAAGGTTCTACAACAATCGTTTTGAATTGATGACTCCGAATTAATATCGAATTTTAATTTGCATTAAAATTTTAACCAATTTTCAAAAAAAAGTTTTAAAATCCGATTTAATTAAAATTTGAACTTAAAATGGTTCGTGTCCTTACAAAGGAGGAGAGGGTGAATGGAGTGCAAAATTCATGGACTTAAATGGCCAAATAGGTGGCTGAAGATCTGAGATTTTTTTAGAGGACATTATTGGACTAAAATGGAAAATAATGCTCATCAAAAACTACATGTCTTGAGACATAAATTTTGTTAGTTTGAGGATTAAGACATCTATAGCCTTTGGTTTGAGAATGATTGTAATAACCTAAATTTTCTAGTCAACTTTATTAGGTGTAATAATATGTGATTAATTATAATTCATGCTCCCAATTATAAAGTAAATACCCTAAAATTTATACATAATAAAATACCACTAAAAGTTTAAGTCCATTGACTAAAAATAGGCTTGGATGCACACTACTCATCATTTTACCCAACAATAAGCATCTAAGATTAAATAAAAACTTGTAACAATGTAATTCTAAGATAGAAATAATAATTATACATGTTATATAACAAAACAAATATAAGTTAATACACTAAGATTTAACTTTAATCTCATTTAGCACAAAGGTTTATAAAAGCTTAATTTGACACGAATTACGGTATGTAATTAACAAAATAGTAAAAAATAATAATTAATCAAAAAAATTAAAAATTTAATATAAAGTTACTAATTTTAATTATTTCTAATCATAGAGTAATTAAAACTATACATTAAGTATTTTAAATTATACAATACTTAAAAATAATACACCAAAACTACACTAAATATATTACATGACTTAATGAACACTCAAAGTATCAAATTTCTGTAAAAAAATCCTGAATTTAGAGGCCGAGAGATCCCCTTTTTCTTTTTTATTTTTTTTTTCTTTTC
>JAUZSS010302483.1:0-10271 GCA_035668195.1 Sarracenia psittacina
ACGAATCCATTACAAAATGCTAAAATAAAATAATGAAATTAATCTACTCCTAAATTACCAAACTCGGGCTTCATCTGTACCCGGGGTAGAAAAGAAACTTAGTCACGCATGGTCGGGGTAAAAACCATCTTCGAGTAGTTGTCGGCTAGCATCGGTAGCTCCTCGTCGAGGCTCGGACCTTCCAGTACTGGCCCAGTAGGGGCAGAAGAGTAATTAGAGAGAAGAAAAGGGATCCTGGCCGGAGGACCTTGGTGTTAGAAATGAGGGGGAGGGGGTGGGTAGGGTCCTATTTATAGATTTCAGAAAGTGCAAGTCCTTCTAGGATTAGGAGTCTGACGGCCGTACGTCCGGGCGGGATTGGCCGTGCGTCCGGACGGGAATGGCCCATTGCGTCTGGACAGAAAGTGGCCGTCCGTCGCGACGGTTTTGTTACGGAGCATCCGGACGGAGTTGCGGAGCGTCCGGACGGAAATTGTCTTGGATACTTTTTTTTCATTTTTGTTCTCGTGCTGTTTCTTTACTTGTTTTGTTGCTGTTTTGGTGTAATTTTACATTTTATTTCCAAAACCTATCTACATACAAAAACACTACAAAAACACGATATTAAATAACAAATAGGGACTAAAATAGTGTAAATTAGCAGGTCTAAATCGTCACTTTTGAGTGCCGATCAGTAAGTACATCCCATGTTCAGGCTTTGTGATTCCAAGCCTTCGAGTCTTGGATTTCTGGTTTAGTATTTTTTTTTCCTTGTACATATACTGTTTACAGTGAGCCCGATGTGCCGGGTTGAAAAATTTGGGGCCGTTTGGCTATCCGAAAAATATGCTAGTTTAAGGTTTTATGGTTTTGGTGAAAAATTGTTTTCAAGTTTTAATTGTGATTTTAACTTGTAAACTTTTTCAATGGGTTGATATGCTTAGTTGGGTTTATTTCTTGTTGTTTGGCACACACAAAATTCAGTTTGGTGCAAAAAAGTATGCTGCACTAACAAGCCAAACAACCCATTTTTTTCAAAGACCGCTCAAGCGGTGTAGGGGACTGCTCGAGCGAATCCCCTGTCCCATGTTTAAATGAAAATGTTTCATTTTTATTTAACTTTTGGGGTTTGTTTACCAACATTCGGGACTTCTTTTAAGCTTAATTAAGGTTCTACCTTTACACTAAAACGGTTCCTTTTGGCCCAATATGTAAAACTAAAGTTAGGGTTAAAACGGGTTGTTTTCCTTAAACCTTAGCTTGTTTTCGGTTTTGGCTTATTTCTATTAGGCTTTAGGATTGTGTCTTAGTATTTCATAGTACGTTGAGTTTTGGGGGGTTACAGCTGGTCATATGAAAAATTTCAGATTTGTTATTATTTTGCTTATATTTTATTATACTTTATATCCAAAATTAGAAACTAAAGTGTAAAACATGTACCATACTTGTAAGAAGGTATTCTAAGGTCTTATATTCATTTAGGTTCAATATCCATTTAGTTAAATGATGAAATTACTATGGATTCTATACTTTTCAATAACCAAAAATAATAACCTAACTTTTTCCATGTATTATTCTTAAACACATCAATTAATCAATTGTAATTCGTTCTAATCTTGTTATTTTTAGATTATATGATAGAAGATAGCATGGAGAATATGGTTCTTACCTCAATTTGGTGTCTTGTACAAAAGTCTTATGTTTTTCCTTTACTTTTCTTGATTTTTCTTTCTTTCCTTCACTTTCTCTCAAGCCAAACACCTTATAGAAGATTCACTCTCTTTTCTTATTTTCTCATATTTTCTAGAGTATTTATACTCTTATCTCACATGCATTCACAGGTCTACATCTTAACTAATAATGTGTCTTAAAATGATACCAAGCTCCTTAGGATACCACCTAGCAACTAAATGAGTCACCAATTATCTTAATCAACAACTTAAGTTAATTAATCAAAGATTAATCTAATTAATCTACTTTAAGTTAATTAATCTCATTTAATTAGGTGAATTATACTGACAGATAATTAATCCTAATTAGGCTAATTAATCATACTTAAATATAGTTAATCTTAATTAATTTTTACTTGTTAATATCAAAATCTCTTAAACATTAAAGTAAGACTTTTAAGCATCTCCATTAATTATTTGAAAATCATTTACTCGCTTAATCATACTTAAATGAAATTAGACAGTGAAGCACCTCAATTTTTCTCTTTATACTTTGTATACCGTACAAGTGCAAGTTACAAGAATTTCATGTTATCAAAAATAATATGCATCAACATGCTTTTATTTGCATGAGTAGAATGTTTTCATGTATGCTCATTCAAAGTAATTTGAAGAATTTAACATATAATTATTATGCATTAAATGAAGCAAATCATACATATAATACTATTATAATACATATTACAAAATCAATTGACACCATTTGATACTTCAGTTGTTGGTCATAGCAGAAATGCTAAACCAAACTTGAGATGAAGTACAAAACCACACAGGACAATGAAAGAATAGAGAAGAATTGAAAAAAATATGATTTTTATTAAAATTCTCACTGTTTTCGGAATAAGTCTCTTATTCCTGTCCCAAAGTCAGCTATCAGAAGTTTAATTGGGACCAGATTTTCTATTTTTTTTTTTATCAACCAATTCCTTATTCATCATTTTATTGTGATAAAGAGCTTCCTTCCCTACCAAATGTGGTTTCATCAAGTTCGACCTTGTCAAAAATGATGGCAGAGGTTTCCGAAACATTTTTTAGCACAACTTTTGAAGTAGTTAACAATCTTCCTTTATAAAGTTCATATATTGCTTTGGAATATCATTACTGCTCTTTGTTTCTTTGCACATCATCGCTTTGATTGGTATTTGGAGATTATTGGTTCCTTCCCTTGAATATTCATCTTCACTTTGTCATCTTCAACATCCGAACTTGAAGCATCCTTCTCATGAGATATGTCTAAAGATTTAAAATACTCGATCCTAATTTTTTGTAATAAAGCCAAACTAATGGCTTGATATATCGTGAAAGATTGATACATTTGAACTCCAATCTTAATTTCTTCCTTCAGTCTATTTATGAAATGAACTTATTGGGAAAAAAAATTTAGTACTTGACATTAGATGTCTGGATGAATTTAACCGATCGTCTCATGACCTCTTGATCACCACTTAATCACCATTGTAATGGTCTGAACTCGTAACAATAATAAATCAAGGATATAGTGCGGAAGCAGACCCATAGACCAACCTTAAGCCCAAACCATGGCCAAAAATGTTTAAAATAGGTTAATTTTAGTAAATCGGTTCCAACATCCAAAGTTTTGATAAACTTTAAATAAACAAAAATAATTCTTTTCATGTGAAAAGATACCCTCAAAAATGGTTGAATTTTGCTTGAAAGGGCATCCAAACAAACCCCAAAAGTCCTTGATCAAAACCACTTTTTCAAAAAAAAAATCAGCTCCCAACCAGACTGCTCAAGTACTCATTAAGATTGCTGGAGCGATCCTTTACTTGAGAGTTGGATTTTTTTAAACATTAAAATCTTTTTAAGTGTTGGCGAAAAGTGTCAAATTTCACCCTTTTGATCCCCAAATCCCAACCTTTCATGAAAATTACTTTCAAAATCTTAAATATTTCATAGAAAAATTCGAAACAAAAATCTTAAATATTTCATTATATTAAAGAAAATATATGAAATAATCACTAAACGACCCTCGAACCATATTCACTATCCTCAAGTGCATGCACCTAATGTTTTAGTCTTGTGGCTTTAAAAACAACTTTCAAATCCATACATAACCAAATGTTTATCAAAAGAGTAGAATTGCATGTCAAATTCCCAAATGTTTATATCAACTATAATCCTATCAAAATAAACAAAAAGTGGGTCACTAAGCCCAAACAAGTTATTCTGTCGTTTTCTTTCTATTATCACCTGAAATGTTGTTAGGATAACATGAGCCAATGTTCATAGGATAAAATATTAAATATGAGCAAAACATGAGATGTGAGGATGTTATGCGCATGCACATATATTACTAAAAATTACATTTTTTTTCTTTTTAAAGAAAAACCCACTCGCATAACTGGTTTTCGTTTCAAACTAGTCTTTGTTCATTAATCCAATTTCAATTCCTTAGTCCATTATCCTTAAGCATTCCCACTAACAGTAACTATTTCAAGTTCCCATAACTCAACACACACACACATCTTTGGATTTGATGAAACTATGAGTAAAACTATATTTAGAATTAGAGAGCAGATAGAAGAAAACGGAAGTTCTTTCATTTAGTTGAAGAAGAGGTTACACGAGTGTATTTATAGAGTATCAGTATTAGGTCTAACCACTACAGCTGTAATATATCTAACTAACTAATTACAAGTAAATTGGTTACAATCAGTTATACACATAACTGAAGCCGACGTAGTCTGTTATGGTTTAACGCAACCGACTGTGTTCTCATGCAGTCGACTGTATTTGGGCAGACTCCTTGTATATTGTCATCCTCCTTTCCTTCCTCCTTTCCTTGTGACTGTATTGCTTTAACATCCCCCGGCAAACTTATGGGGAGGGAGCGAACCATTAGTTTGTGGCGAAGAAAATGAAGTCGAGAAGTTGGAAGTGCTTTAGTCAAAATATCAGCCAACTGAACTTGAGTAGAAACATGGCGAACAACTAATTTCTTTACAGCAATACGTTCACGAATGAAATGGTAATCGACTTCTATGTGTTTGCTGCGGGCATGAAAAATCGGATTCATAGCCAAAGATAGAGCCGAGACATTGTCACACCAGAGAATGAGTGAAGAGGTAGTAATAAAAAAATCCTGTAAAAGCATCTGAAGCCAGCTAAGTTCAGCTGATGTTTGAGCGAGTGCACGATATTCCGCTTCAGTCGAAGAACGGGCAACTATAGGTTGTTTTTTCGCACACCAAGAGATAAGATTGGCACCCAAAAACACACAGTAGCCAGTAGTGGAGCTTTGTGTAACTTACAAGCAAATGTAGGATGAACCGAGGACTTAAAGCCAGGAGGTTGGGGCATATACACTTATTCTTTAAGCTTGCCATGTAAGAAAGCATTGCTGATATCAAGTTGTTTAATTTTCCATTTAAATTGGAGAGCAAGAGAAAGAAATACTCGTATGGTGGATTGTTTGGCCACGGGACTAAAGATTTCATAATAGTCTATTCCTTCTTGTTGATCGTACCCTTTTGCAACCAACCGAGCTTTGTACCTAGCAATGGTACCATCAGAATTCCGTTTCAATTTGTATACCCACTTGCAACCTATGACATGCTGATTTGGAGGCTGGGAGACAAGAGTCCATGTATGTTGTTGTTGGAGAGCTAAGAACTCCTCTTGCATTACTTTAGTCCATTCAGGAGAAGAAAGTGCTTTTTTAACAGTTTTAGGTTCAGTAGGATAGGAGGACACAGTGGTAGAAAGACAATAGGTGGGATGAGAAGAATTGGGTTTTATTTTGGACCGTGTAAGCATGGGATGGGTATTAAGGGTGGATTGGGGTGGTAGAATGGGAATGGAGAGAGAAATAGTAGGAGGAGAAGGAGAGAGAACCAAGGGCAGAGAATTCACATCCGAATAGTTTGAGGGAAGTCGAACTGGTAGCTGGGTGGAACTGGGTGAGACGAGCTCAATCGAATCACGGACGGGGTGATTCGAGTCACGAACTGGAGAAGTTTGATTCGAGTATAGAATATGCTGATTCGATGCACGGACGGGAAGGTGATTCAAAAATGAAATTTGATTCGAGTCAGGAGGAGGGTGATTCGAATCTGGAGGAGTTTGATTCAAAAATGAAATTTGATTCGAGTCTAAAGGAGTTTGATTCAAGTCACGGATTGGAGGAGTTTGATTCGAGGCACGAACTGGGTGATTCGAAGCACGGGTTGGTTGATTCGAGTCAGGCGACTGTAGAGGAAAGTCAGTCGACTGAGGAAGAAAAATAGGGGACGGCATACTTGATACAGGGGACGTCACATTTGAAGGAGTGTGGGACCAAAAAAGGAGGAAGTAGTTGAGAGGGAAGAACAAACAGTGGTAGGCTGAGAGCTAAGAAAGGGAAACACATTTTCATTGAAATTCACATGACGAGAGTGATATATCTTCCCGGTTTTAGGATCTAAGCACCTATACCCTTTAATGGAGGGATGGTATCCAATGAATACACAACTTGTAGAATTGGGTTGAAGTTTATGAGTTTTGTAAGGTTTGAGCCACGGAAAACATTGGCATCCAAAGATACGAAAACTAGAGTAATCAGGAGGATGTCCAAACAAAACCTCATAAGGTGACTTGTGGTGAAGTTGAGTAGACGGCATTCTGTTAATAAGAAAAACTGAAGTTGCAACCGATTCAAACCAAAATTCAAGAGGCAGAGAAGATTGAACAAGTAAAGTAGTGGCCATTTCAATAGTATGTCTATGCTTGCGCTCGGCAACGCCGTTCTGAGCCGGAGTATAAGGACAAGTATATTGATGCACAATGCCATGATGAGTAAGAAAATTACGCATGTTATGGTTCAAAAATTCAGACCCCCCATCAGTTCTAAGTGTTTGAATCTTGTTCCCAAATTGATTTTCAGCATAAGCTTTGAACTCACTGAACTTTGTAAACACTTCACTCTTGTATATAAGTGGATAAATCCAGGTGAACTTACTAAAATCATCAACAAACAACACATAGTAGCGAAAAACAGACTTTGAATGATTAAATGGGCCCCATACATCACTGTGTACAAGTGAGAGAGGTTTATTT
The DNA here is from genome assembly GCA_035668195.1 of Sarracenia psittacina. NCBI lineage: Eukaryota > Viridiplantae > Streptophyta > Magnoliopsida > Ericales > Sarraceniaceae > Sarracenia > Sarracenia psittacina. The sequence goes on from JAUZSS010302483.1 coordinate 6,768, forward strand.
ACAACACTTTTAGACTGCGGAAACGGCAGCCTATGACTTTTAGACATACTGCATGGAATACAATGTGCAGTAGAAAACATGGACTTATTTGATTGATGTAATCGTGAAGCAATGTGCGTAAACTTCACATTCGAGGGGTGTCCAAGGCGTTGGTGCCACTGAAAAGGACTAACACTTGATCTCTCAGCCATGTAAGCAACTGATTTTGCCTTGGGAATTAACTGCAGTTGATAGAGGCCATGAACATTAGATCCTTTATGGAGGATCTATCTGGTTGTCTTGTCATGAATAACGAAAGAATGCTCATCAAAAGTAATCACACAGTGATTATCCTTGGCAAGTTGTTGAACAGATAACAGATTTGATGTAATTTTCGGAACATGTAAGATGTTATCCAATCGAAAATTGCATGAAGGAGTGGAGAGAATGCCATTACCATTGTGTTGGATAGGGATTGTAGCTCCATTACCCACTGTAATTTGATCATTGCCTTGATAATGTTGATAAAGATCCAGATTATTCAGATTATTAGTAAGATGATCTGTTGCGGCTGTATCAAGATACCAGGAATTAGAATTATCTGGTGTTGCAGCCATAAAGGCTCTTGAGTGAGATACAGGAGCTGGATTCTGATTTGGACCGTATGCCATATTTGAGGTCTGGCTCAAATATTCATCTTTGTACCAACAATTTAGTGCTACATGATTTGGCTTCCCGCACAATTGACATACTGTCCCTCCTGACATTGATGATCCTCGTTGAGACTGAAAATTAGTAGAGAATCCTCTACCACCAGACCTTCCTCTACCTCTAAAGGTATTGCGACCCCTATTTCCTCTGTAAAAACCTCTTCCTCTTCCAAAATTAGATCTATTAAACGAATGACTTGAGTCTTGTCCCAGAAAATTTCCTTTTGCAGTCACAAAAGCTACTGTTAAATCGGAACTTGAACTCTGTTTCATTTTGTTCTCTACATGAATTGATTCAGAACATAGAAGTGACGAGAGTTCTTCCATGGTTATAGATCCAGGTCTGGCTCTAATTGTTGTCTTAAATGACTCATATTCATCAGGGAGACCGTTTAGTGTAATGTAAATCAAATCTTCTTCTTCAACCTTTGCATTAGCAAGACTCAACTGATTTGAAAATTCTTTAATTTGAGTCAGATATTCTTCCATTGAAACATTCTTCTTGACAACTGTGTTGAGTTTATTCTTAAGTTGATGTATATGAGATCTAGACAATTCTGTAAACCGTTTTTCAAGAAAACTCCAGATCTCATAACATGTCGTTAAGTGCATAACAGAGGAATATATTGTGGATGACAAAGTAGCAGATATACAACTAAGCAGATTCGAATCAATCATTTCCCATTTTGTAAATTCTGGATTGATTACCTCATTGTTAGACGAATCTTTCACAGTCGGCGAAGGCTTTGGACTTGTACCATTGACAAATTGCAGAAAACCAGCAGCACGAAGTGCATTTTGAACTTGATTCTTCCAGATCAAGTAATTTCCATTCTCTAACTTGATCGTAATAAAATTATTGAAATTTGTGATTAATCGATTAAGAGACGGTGGAAGATCTGTTGAATCAGACCTTTCAGCCATAACGAGGCTCAAGAAAGATAAAGAAAGGATCTACGCTCGTGAGAGCAAGTCATGCTCTGATACCATGAAAGAAATCAAGAGCGAAAGAAGAAAATGGTATTTCTTTCATTAATTGAATAAGAGATTACACAAGAGTATTTATAGAGAATGCAGAGTTTGGTCTCACGAGTACAGCTGTAATATAACTAACTAACTAATACAAGTAAATTGGTTACAACCAGTTATACACATAACTGAAGCTGACGTAATCTGTTATGGTCTAACACAGCCGACTGTGTTCTTGTGCAGTCGACTGTATTTTGGCAGACTCTCTGCATATTATCATCCTCCTTTTCTTGTGACTGTATTGCTTTAACACTAACACTAGCAAGCACAAGATAGGATGCTAGATGTTTGGTATAATTATAAGATAGGTGGGAGCAACGCAAGCTAGCAGCTACAAATATCTCTCATTCCCCCGCCAACAACATAATAGATACTTTTCTTATCTTTTCACTCAACTTCTGATGAAGTGTTGAAGTCCTGGGCTTTCGTTCCCTACCAGTTACGAACGGAATCCGACAATTAAACCAAACTTTATCCAACCTACTGGAAGTTTAGGATTGAAGGCAGATACCGAAAAGGTTGGGAAAATCTCTTAGTTGTAGGTTGAGAATATCTAAAAGGTAGATAAGACAGAAAAAAATGAGATTCAAATGGAAGGAAAGAGACTTGTAGAAAAGATAATAATAAAAATGATTATTAGTTCAAATTTAAGTTTGAAACTATAACTTCTCATCTCCTTGATAGCTAGAAGTTATAATGATTATTAAGAATTTTAAAAAACAAATAGATTAACTCTTATAAAAAAAAATTCATTGATTTAAGTAATGATGGTGCATCTTTGGAAGTCCTCATTAATTAATAGAAGTATGATTATAAAATATTAAGTTTGATTACTTACTAAAAATTTGAAATGGTGTCCATAAAAATTGCCCATTATTTTAAAAATAATTTTGTAGTCACTTAGATTTTAATAACAATATTTGACTACCACATAATGTGATAGATCATATGTGATATTTAAAATTAAATATTAAATATTAAATAACATAAACACTATATAATACTAAAGTATAGTCATCGAATACAATCGCAACTGCACTACAATTATATTCTTCACGCAAGATTGTCAAATCTCTAAAAACTCAACTACTTTGGGTGCATAATTTGAACAGAAAAATTTGCATTCTCTTCTCTTGGACTAACCCATTTACATTTTATGATTTCACTCGAAAAAATCTCAATCCCGAAAGGCTACCAAAATAGAGAGAGAAAGCTGAACCTTAATTTAGAGGTTGAGAACATCATCTTTTGGCAACTCAGTTGGATCAAAATCATCATTTGATTCCATGGCCATCTTCCCAAGCCTGAGAAGGCTCCCAGTGGCCAAAATTGCTTTAGGGTTTACATCATGCAACGCCCTCGCATACAAATTCCTGCATGCACCGCGTGCAGCTTCACGCAGCGCCTTGTCTTCCTTGTCCGGACCCATCAAACAATGACCTAAAATTCTTAAGACTGGTTGCACAAGTTCCCATGGCAGAGTAATCCTCCCTTCCTTCACCCCATTCTCTCTCTCCTCCATTCCTTCAATCAGATTCAGATCACCCGATATCGATTCATCCCCAACTTTCTCAAGATCTTGATCAGTACCATCTTTGTACATATCCCCGTCTTGACCTGCCCAAATCACACAAGACTCACAGAAATCTATCTTGGAACCCACAGGCATTTGAAAAATCTTGCTGAAATACAACTCCAGCGCGACGCCAACGATCCGGGATCTCCGGGTTGATCTTACGGTGCCGTGGGGTTCTAAACATGGAGATATGACGGCCAAGTTGAGCTC
>JAUZSS010303572.1:0-10267 GCA_035668195.1 Sarracenia psittacina
CGAGAATATTGTTTTTCTTTTATTTTTTTGATTTTAAATTTTATATAAAAACTTATATTATAAAAATATATATATATATATATCCATATATATATATGTATACATACATACGTGCACCGCACCAATTAACAAAAATCGAATTTTTGTTAACCGAAAAAAAATGAAAAAAAAATAATTTTGTACCCGAAAAATTATCTTTCCTTTTAAAAATAATTTATTAAAAATTCCGGGTCATTACAGGGACAATTGCATGTAATTTGAAAAAGTTGAAAATAAAATTGTAGGTTAAATATTCCCGATGAGAAAAATAAGGATTCATTTTTAAGTTACAAAATTTTGATTGATAATCATCAAAACTTGACTACCTGGTATTTATTTGTATACTCGATTAATTAGATACTAGCATACTAATGAAAATTGATAACAAGAATAGTTAAAAATACAGAAATGGTGAAGTCTTAACCTTTAGTAGGCTTTCGAGACTTAACCTTTTATTCTGAGGGAAGTATTACATTTACTCGTAAATGATATTTTTGTTTTCAATCATATTCGTAGTGAATCTTGCTATCTTTATTTTGACTGAAAGTTGGGAATATTCATCACAATAAAGCTTCTAAAAAATTGCATTAAATTTTAGAAAAGGATATTTGACCATTTTTTTAAAATTTTTTGAGCATATTCATTCCTTAATTAAACATCTGGGCCCACATTTTGAGCATTATAACAGCAAAAGCAGTCTTTTTTTTTTTGGATACCCAAATAAACTCCAAAAGGTGCTTATTTAAATTTTTGGTAATTAGAAAAGACATCGAACCAAATAAAAGAAGGACGAAAAAGATCAAGGAATTTGTTGTAATTCACCGCAATGATTCAGTACAAAAATATTTATGCAACCTACCAATAAAATAAGGTAATGGACAACTTTGCCTTTTGGATACAATGATGGTGAGGTAATGAGACCATATTGTAAAATTTGGCTTGGGAATGTTGGTGCAGTGATGATGACGTGATTACACCACGCTACGATTACTGGTTCGACATGCTCAACGCTTGATATGTTTTCTGGTAACCATTAATTTAGATAATGCTATACACTTGACCCGAGCCTAGAAAAGCTACTCACCTAACATTACAGCCAAAAATGAAGTCCCGATTGATCCCAAAAGATGATGTGGTTTGAAGAAGCTAACTAAAATCATTTTCAATAATCAGTATTTCAATCACGAGATTCTAAGTCAAATTTATTTGAAACTGCGTTTTTCTGTGTCTAAGGTATGTGTAAAATTTGCTTTGCTATTTATGTAACGACCCAAAACCCAGGAAGCTAAATAACTACAGAAGAAACCTGGGCCGAAAACTTAACCCAGGCCGAAACCGAAAATCTACCAGTTAAAAGCTTAAGAAAGACATAATTTTAACCCAAATGGGGGTCTAACTGAACATTAATCCGAGGGACTATTTTGTACAGGAAATATTACACATAACATACTTAAAAAGGTTCTTCAAACCATACAATCATACCCCCAAATTTAGGTAAAAATCTAACAATTTTTGGGTGTACAGCAATTGGGGTACCGCTCGAGCGAACCCTATTACCGCTCGAGCGGTTAGATTGACGAGAGTTTATGCTGAAAATCCATGTTTTTGGCCTAAAATTTTATTTTCCCATTTTTACTCTAAAATTTCCTTAAACCGACGAAACGGGGTTTACGAGAAAATTTATAATTAAATAAACCCATTCTTCTTGAAAAACCTTGTTGAAAATTTAAAAAGTTCGACGATTTTCGGAAACCATCATAATCAACCTAGCATGCTTTTTCGGTGAATTTTAAAGACAGCCAAACGACCCCCAAATTTCCACCCGGCGCATCGGCCTCACAACAAGCATCATATGTATACATGAAAAATACAAAACTAGAAATCTGAAGCTCGAAGGCCCGGAATCACATAACATGAAAATTGAAGGTACATCCAAAAACTTGGAGAATAACATGTTTTCCTCCCGCAATTACAAAGTTACTAAGGGTGTTTAAACAAATACATAAGTTTTAAAGCTAAGCGCGAACATGCACAAAAGGTCCGCCAAAATATCCAGGAGCCACCGCAGCTCAGTCCGCGATGTCTTTACCTAGATCAACTGCATATTATCAAAAGACAACGTGAGTCCAAGGCTCGTAGGAAACAAGCTATCCTGAAACTAAGCATGCTTTATGTAGATGACATGCCATATACATATACATAGATTTGATACACGTATAGACAATAATATTAACATTTGTAGCTATATAATGATCCAAGAACATAACAATGATACAACAGCATGAGGGAAACAAGTTATACAAGTGCCGAAAGGGAAATAAAGGACAGGCGAAACCCACACCTATAGTCTCACCCGACTACCCTAAGCACCTACTCCAACATCTCCATCCTCCAACTCCCGACCCCAACCAGGGCCAAGGTGCCATGAGTGTGTTGATCCGTGATCGACACCCATCGGACGTCAATCGAGGTCGATGCCAGTCTACATGCACACCCCTATGATGCCGGCCCGTGAGCCGACACCAACCATCGCAAGGATGGCAGATGGGACCCTCGGGTCACCTCTCGAAGGTACCACGGTCAACCATCGTTCCACGCTAACCTATAACCACCATACCCATCTCATAAATACCTCCGGCGTCAACAGTACGACAACATGTAAAGTAGCGGGCAAATAACCAATAGTGATGTGCGATGCATAAGTGTACATTTATGCAACCGAAGCTAAAACAATAACCATAGATGTAAAAAAACAGGAACTCAGCATTGACGAAATACATACCCCATTTGAGACCTCGATACAACTCCATACCAATACCATATGCTCAACAACTCTAACTGTCATCCAAGCACAACAACAGAAAGGGGCCATTTAAGTGGATACGAGTATGAGATCGATGGAAGTCCTAACGAGCTACGTATTCTACCAATTTTAGAGAAAAGTACCAAAAATCCATTTCCTACCCAAAAGTTAACCAAACTGTTTGAACTCGATTATTGCTGTGACAGTCCGTTTTATGATCCGAAAACACCGGCACGCAACAATCTCAACACAGGTTAAGGAAAAGTAAACACTTTTAAAAAAAAGACTTTTTTAAACCCGATAAAAGCCCATATCTGTGAGTATCACATTATACACATTTTAGGCAATAAACATGCTAGTCAAAATCTGAAAGGACATGTTTGTTCATGACATTTTAAGCATTAGTAAGAACTAAAAAGTTTCTGGAAGCCCCTTGTTTTGGGTCCCACAAAATACAAAATAAGCGATAAAAGCGTGAAATCTAGCATTTCTACTGTAAATACTAGAAATTAATCAAACATATAGTATAGAAAGTTCATGAGTAGGTTGAATCCTACCTCCCAAGAAGCTTTAAACCAGAAAAGCCCAAAACCAAGGTAGTAAAAAACGGCTAAAACAAAAATTGGTCTGGTGAACGCGTAGCCCTCGTCCTCCTGATCGAGCGTACGGTGTCAGAATCCGACCAAAAGCTCCAAGAATTGCCAAAGCCTAAGACCTAGGTTCTCCAGCAGGTTTCTAGAGAGAAGAGAGAGCCAAAATTCTGAATAAAAATCTCCAAAAACCAAACACACCATAGCTTTTATATAGCTGATCACCGACATACCGCTCGAGCGGTAAGGTAGCACTTGAGCGCTAATCAGCTGAACCGAGGCTCGAAAAATGATAAAAAAAAAAAAAAAATTGGACGAGTTTCGGCCCAAATGCCACGAAACTTTCCCGGATAATATATAAAAATCCAACTCTTATAACCATGAGAGGGTTTACCGAGAACCCGAGAGGAACAAGTCCAAATTTAAAATACTATCCATGAACAAGTACTTTAAGTTTGGAAACCTAACCTTCAAACCGAATGAAAAAGGCTAACGACCGGGGGTCGGGTCGTTATAACCTACGCTCCCTAAAGGATTTCGTCCCCGAAATCAAACGTACCTCAAGAAGAGAACAACTCTGGATGCTTGGCACAAACTTCATCCTCGCGTTCCCTAGTAGCCTCCTCCGCACCATGGTGAAGCCACAAAACCATTACAAGAGGTATGGTTTTACCTCGCAAAACCTGTTTTCGTGTATCAAGAATCCGCAATGGTCCCTCCTCTTAAGAGCAGTCGTTGGCAATTTCCAATTCTGACCAATCGATAGTACGTGATGGGTTGGTCTAATACTTCCTCAGCATGGAAACATAGAACACGTTGTGTATGGACGATAAGATAGGTGGTAAAGAAAGCCTATACACAACCTTCCCCACCCTCTCCTCAATCTGAAAGGGTCCAACATAATGTGGGGATAGTTTTCCCCGTTTCCCAAATCTCATAAGGCCCCTACGTCGAGAAACCTTAAGGAAAACGTAATCTCCCTCCAAGAACTCAAGCGGCTGTCGTCGTCGATCAGCATAACTTTTTTGATGACTCTGAGCCGTAAGAAGATGTCTACGAATGATCGCCACCTTCTCGGTAGTCTCCTGGACTATATCCAGTCCCAAGATAGACCTCTCACCCACCTCCGTCCAACACACTGGTGACTTGCATGGTCTACCATATAATGCCTCGAAAGGTGACATCCTAACGCTTACCTAGAAACTGTTTTTATATGCGAACTCTATAAGCGGCAAGTGATCCTTCCATGATCCTCGGAAATCAAGAATGCTGGCGCGAAGCATATCCTCTAAGATCTGGATAGTGCGTTCTGACTGGCCATCAGTCTGCGGATGAAAAGATGTGCTCATGTGAACTTGAGTATCAAATGCTAACTGTAAACTCTACCAAAGACGCGAAGAAAAGCGAGGGTCTTGGTCCGAGATGATGGAGACCGGAACTTCGTGCAGACGGATGATCTCCGAGAGGTATAACCTACTCATTAGGTCCACGGAAAACGTAAGTCAGATCAGGAGAAAGTGAGCAGACTTGGTCAATCAGTCGATCACCACCCAAACCGTATCATACTTCCTCGGTGAAGCTAGAAGCCAAGTAATAAAATCCATCGTGATATGCTCCCACTTCCACTTCGATACTGGCAAAGGTTGTAGCATGCCCGAGGGTCTCTAGTGCTCAGCCTTTACTCGCTGACAAGTAAGGCAACGTGACACGAATAATGCTACATCTTTCTTGATGCCCCTTCACCAAAATTTCCTGAGCAAGTCACGATACATCTTGGTGCTGCCCGGGTGCACCGCAAGTCTAGAATGGTTGAACTCGTGCAGTACTTTGGCTCAACATGACTCGGGTACAAAAATTTTGTTTCCCTTCCTCAAGCTCTGGTCAGAGTGAATAATCAATCCACTCACGTCGCCACCCAATAGGATCTGATCGTGGTAGTCCCGGTTCTCTACGTCGGACTGCTGCGCATCAACAACACGTGTAAGAAGTGTCGGGTGTAGGATGACTAAAAATAACATAGCTCCTGCATTGGATCCGCTAAGCTCGAGATCAAAGGGGCCTAGCTCCCCCATCATAACCCACTCTCTAACTGCAACACTCGCAAGAGAAGAAAAGGACTTCTGACTAAGAGGATCAGCCACCGCGTTGGCCTTCCCTGGATTATACTGTAAATCAAAGTTGTAGTCACTAAGGAACTTCATCCGACGCCACTGCCGAAGGTTGAGATCCTTCTGGGAAAAGAGGTAACACAGACTCTTGTGCTCAGATAATACTTCCAAGTGTTCGCCATAAAGGTAATGCCTCCACAGCTTCAACGCAAAGACCACTGCCGCTAACTCCAAATCGTGAGTTGGGTAGTTCCTCTCGTGCGTCTTTAGCTGGAGAGAGTCATAGGCCAAAACCTTGCCAAGTTGCATCAACACGCAACCTAAACCCTCAAAAGAAGCATCGCAGATGACAGAGTAACTGAGTCCCCGCTTTGGAACAATCAAGATAGGGGCACTGGTTAATTGAGTGTTCAACTGCTGAAAAACAGATTCGCATTCATCACTCCAGATAAATGGTATACCTTTTCGGGTAAGACGAGTCATAGCCGCCGCTAGGCGCGAGAAATCTTCAATAAACTGTCGGTAATAACCCGCAAGACCTAGGAAGCTCCAGATCTCAAACACATTCCTTGGTCAATCTCACCCCATCACTGCCTCTACCTTGGAGGGATCCACCGCCACTCCTTCAGCTAAAACTACATGACCTAGAAACTTCACTTCTTGGAGCCAAAACTCGCATTTATCGAATTTTGCATACAGGCGATGTTCCCATAATAACTGTAAAGAGATCCTCAAGTGATCCTCATACTTTTTTTTCCGAAGGGGAATAGATCAAGATTTCATCCACAAACACGATAACGAACTGATCAAGGTACCGATGGTAGATGCAGTTCATGAGATCCATGAACGTTGCCAGCGCGTTTGTCAAGCCAAAAGGTATAACCAAGAACTTGAAATGACAGTAACGTGCTCGGACTGCCATCTTTGGGATGTCCTCTTCCCTGACCCGTACCTGATGGTAACCCGATCGCAAGTCTATCTTGGAGAAGCAAGTCGCTCCTTGCCGCTAGTCAAAGAGGTCGTTGATCCTAGGTATATGATACTTGTTCTTAATCGTTGCCTGATTAAGATTCTGATAATCAATGCATAAGCGCAAGGACTCATCTTTCTTCTTCGCAAACAAGGCTGGCGCCCTCCACGGTGAAGCACTAGGGCATATGAAACCCTTTCCCTGAAGCGCCTCTATCTGAACCTTTAGCTCAACCGATTCCGCGGGAGCGAAATGATATGTAGGCATTGATATGGGGGTTGTCTCCGGAAGAAGGTCTATAGAGAACTCAACCTCCCGTTGAGGCGGTAACTCGAACAGGTCCTGAGGAAAAACATCAGGAAATTCCTCAACGACCGGAGGATACTCCACATGAGTAAAATAACCATCATCGATGAGCAAGGCAGTAAGGAGGATGCTAAGATCGCTGCCATCTAACGCGAGGAAAGGTGAAGGTACAAAACCGTCGTCCCAGTCACCCGTCAAAGAGAGGCGAACTCCTTCAGGAGTGAAGAAAGACAACCTCCACCAATCGCAATCGATGTGGGCTCGTAAAACAACGAGCCAATCCATGTCCAAGATGACATCAAAAGCATAGATATCAAGGACAATAAGATCGAATGGCAGAGTGTGATCGCTGATTTGTATCTCGCACTTCTTATAGATCCGTCGTAAAGCTGCAACATCACCGATTAGTGTTTCAACAGATAAAACGCTACCTAAGGGCTCCATCTTTTAACCCAATGCTGTAGCAAAAGAAAGTGCAATAAAAGAGTGCGACGCCCCGGCATCGATGAGGACCCTGGCCCAAGAATGATATACAAGGAGCGTACCTCTCATCACAGATGTGCTCGTCGGAGTCTCCACGGCTTTCAAGGCTGATGCTGGTGTATCGGGGTCTGGTAATGCAAAGACGCGACCCTGAGTCGTGCACTGCGACATGCCCCTACTCCTCAATCCCAGGGTTCTCGTCGGCTATGCTGGACCTGGTACAAAACTGATGGGTTGTGGTGCCAAAGGTTGCAGCTGTGACTGTGAAGCCAACTTCGATGGTGCAGCAAATGATCCCAGAGCAGTCGCTCTCTACGGGCAGTCCCTGCTGATGTTACCCTCCCATCCACAGATGTAGCAAATGAACGGGCCCTCCCCTATGTCTGACCCTGGCCAACACTCTGAATCTGGCCCTATCTGGTGGTCTTCTGAGGACAATCCTTCTGGATATGCCCAAGCTGCTTGCAAAAGTAGCACGCCCTTCCCTGGGTAGCTGCATGCCCAGGTGATATCAGTGGTGGAGTACCCGTACCACAAGGCGGCCGAACCCCAGACCTCTGTTTCTTCCGCGAACCCAACGTACTCTGGTCTCCTTGCCGTGGCCTGGACTCCCCCACCCTCCGACTCTCAGCTAACGAATTCTCCACTCGAATCGCCATCTCCACAGCCTTCGTGTAGGTAGGAATATCCGAAGCTGCCTACCCTAAGAGAAGCTTTTAATTTGTCTAAATTAATATTGCAGGAACTTGAAATGATTGATTAAATGTTACACAAGCCGGTTGTAAAAATAACAACTTGACCCCATTTCTGAAATTTGACTTTATTTTTTCATTTTATTTGCTCCTCTAACCAGAAAGTTGACTACTTTTAATTTTTATTATTCTGGATTAGTAGCACCAAGCAAACAATAGATGATGTTAACCATGCTCATATTTAAGAGAGAGAGAGAGAGAGAGAGAGAGAGAGAGAGAGAGAGAAGATATGACAATGATGTAGGACGATCGGAAGTATTGAGAGCAAGATTAGCAACTTGCTTAGAAGTAGGGATGCAAAATAAACGTGGGCTCAGTGGGCGGCCCGAAGCCCGGCTCGAGCCCATTACTATTGAGGCCCGGCTCGGCCCGTCAAAAGCCCGAGCCCAGCCTGTAGCTCATTGGGCGGGATTGTACCTTGGTTTTGAAGCCCAACGCCCGAGGCCCGATTGTTTTATGTATTTTTAAATTATATACATATATATATATATGTATATGTTTAAAAATTATGTATATAAAAATATGAAATATAGACATTAAAAATATAATTATTAAAAAGTTAAATAAATATAGTTAGTTATAGTTATAATTTACTAAAATAATTAAAAAAGTTAGTTATTAATAATTTAAATTAAAAAGTTAATAAGTTATATTTTATTTAAGTTAATAAGTTAATAATATATTCATTTAAATTAATAAGTAAATAAGTTATATTTAAGTTAATAAGCTAGTAAGTTAGTTATTAAGAACTTAAATTAATATAGATAGTTTTTAATAACTTAAGTTAATAAGCTAAATTAATAAGTTAGTTATTACAATATATATTAAAATATATTTTATTTTAAAATATATATTTTTATTTTTTAAATAGATATTTAAAATATATATGTAAATAAATATATACATATAAGTATATATATATATATATATATATATATATATATACACTAAAGTAGCCGTTTGGTGATTTTAATTTTTTTTAAAATAAAAAATAAATAAAAATAAAAATTAAAAGTAAGGAGCCGTTAGGCCTGGGCTCGGGCCCGGACCTGGGCCGGCCCGAAGTCCAATGGGTAGAAAATTTGAAATCAAAAACCCAGATTAAATCTTAATCTCATCCGACGGTTGCCATCTACTAGCCGTTGGGCCTGGGCTTGGGCCCGACCCGCCAACGGTCAAGTTTTTTTTTTTCCATTTTTTTAAAAAAAAAACTCCTATAAATAGACAACCACACTCATTTCTTTTCTTCACTTCAATCTCTCGTTTCTCAAACTCTCATATTTCTCTAAATTCTCTCAAAGCTTTGTTCCACTATTTACTGCTAGTTCTGATGAATCGAGGAGTAGGGATCCAATCAAGATTAAAATAAAAATTCATTCCGAATTCCTGATCAAGATCAAGATTAAAGATCAACTTTCTTCGTTCGATTTACTTTACTTTCTACACTACTCTGTTTACAATTATTTAATTATTTGTGAACTTTTTTTTCTTTAAAATTCACATAAAATTATTTTTTTGGAAAAAATATATTTTTTAAAAAAACTAATTATGGATTGTAAAGTTCCTCAAACTATTAATGAAGAAGATATTTTTGTATATGGTGTTAATCCCACGCCTCCTAGTCCCATGCTCCCTACTTTTACTACATCTACATCTGCTACATGTGCATCTAGTTCTGCTCCTACAAAGAAAATCTGCTGTTTGAAATTTTTTTGATAAAATTTATGAAACAATTAACGACAAACTTGTTTACACAAAAGCAAAATGTAAACAATGTAACAAACTCATGAGCGCTAGCGTAACGGGTGGTACTAATCATCTACGTAAACATTATCGAAAATATTTAGAAAATTAACCTCTTAATTTAAATAAACAAATGCAAATTGGTAAAAATCAAATGGGTAATATGGCTAATTTTTCATTTGATCATGTAGTGGCACGAGATATTGTAGTACACTATGTAATAAAAAAGTATCCATTTTCTATGACAGAAGAACCCGAATTCGAACACATGGTACAATCCGTATTTGCACCATAATTTAAAGGTTTTTCTAGAAATACGACGGGAAATAAAGTTATGAAAAAATTTAAAAATATTAAAATCGAATTAATTGAGTTATTTCAAAATACAAAAGGTAGAATATGTTTAACTTTTGGTATGTGGACTGCAAAATAAACAATAGAATATATATATATATATATATATATATATATAT
>JAUZSS010304670.1:0-10256 GCA_035668195.1 Sarracenia psittacina
TTCTATAATTTTTCTTTTCCTATGAATGAAGCATAATTAGGAGGGGGAGGGGGCGGAGGAGGGGTGAGAGGTCGATAATGTGAAAGTATTCTGCTCCAGGTCGAGCATATGTTTAATGTCATGGATTCCCGTGTTGGAGCGTCTATAGTGACAACACTTTGCCTCTTGGGCCATGACCTATTCTAGGATTTTGGAAGGAACTACTCTAGGATTTTGATAAGATGAGGAGGAAGGTTTGAGAATTCCAAGTACAACAAGAGCTGGATTAGATAAGATGAGGTGGGTGGGAATGAGAGAGAGGGTATTAGGGCGTGTTCAGATTTTCAAATTGTATAAGTAAATGGCTTACATCAGCAAAATATGTTGGTCAATTTAACGGCTAATTAACGAAGGGAACTGTCTGTATGCGAATTTGAATATTAAGGAACGGGATACAATTTCCAATACCTCAGGTGTTTGATTGTATTTGATCCATACCTTGAGGGAGGTGTTTGAAATTTACCAATAAAAATATTTTAAAATTGTGTTCTACAATGATAAAACTAGCATAAAAACTAGGAAATGTATTGGATCATGTCTAGAAGCAAAACAAAACTCACCTAAAACCTTTTGAACTATAATAAATATAATTTTAAAATAAAAACACATGGAGCGGATAAATTTTATTGAGTTGTACCACCCAAAAAAAAAATCAGCGGTAGCCACTGATACCGCTACGGCAGTTACATCCCGAAATCGCATTACCACCACCGTTACCATTACGGTGCCCGCTACGGCTATTGAAAACTATGAATGAGTTATGAAGATGGGTATGCACTACCAATGGCTTGACCCAAACTTTCATATTGATTTAGATACATGATGTCAAGTTTGCCTTCTCATTTCCCTTTGAACCTATTATTATCTTGCAACAATATAGGTTGTTGTTGAATACACTTGCCTCTTGCTCATAGAAAGATGAGTGTGAGGAAATGTCCCACATGCAATAAAAACCATTCAACCCACTTATCGCAATAAAAATCATTTAAAACATGATAGATAAACATTGCCGTATAATTGTAGCAGCATAAAATGCTAAGCCACAGTCAAGTAATTACCTGGCCAAGTTTAATCTCTCCCCTCTTTGGATTGTAAAGCACGTGAATGTTGCAAATGACCACTTTACTGGAACTTGTCAAGCTGCACATAAAGAATAGTAAAGTTCTCAAATTGCATTCAAGGATAACATTTGAAGCCATATCGATCTATCATGCACTTCTAACAATCCAATAAAAGAGAAACTAGAAACAATACTCCGCATACTATACCATGCTATGACAAGAAAAGCTGCAAGCCTGCAACCATCCATTTGCACAAAATATCATAATGGAAGTACTTTAAAGCTATTGCTATAATAGTTCTGCATTTTGTGGAATTTGCTTGGTGCACATGTTAACACACGAAAGGTTATTTGTATTACAAGGATGCATTAGGTGGCCATGGAGATGGAACCTTACCTTTTTAGTTTCCATTTTTCTTCCAGACTCATTATGATCTTTCTAATATGAAAAACTTGCTTCACCAAACACAGAGATTGCAGGAAGTTCAATAAATGGCGTTATTTACAAGTATAACTATATAGGTGATAGTTGTGATGCATCAAACTCTTAATCCTTTCTTTCTTCCTCAAGGCAAGGCATGGAATGGAGGTTAATGTAGTAGTCCTCCTGTTGGTGGAGCAGACCCAAGCCATAGCTTCATCTTCCCAGTAACTCAATTCAACATGATCAAGCCATAGCTTCATATTCATAGTGATTCGATTCAACATGATCGAGTCGCTCGAATACCGTGCCACATTAGGGAAGGTTTCAACTCAATAGCACATTCACACACAACCGAAGTGAACATGTGCTTCATCAGCGTTGCATGCCAAATCCAAAATCAATATATCACATCTTAAGATCAGTGTGAATTAATTTCACCAGATTAAGGCTTTCACTAAAACAAAAGGAAAAAGTGTAAACTGTTATAAGTAGCCTATAACAGCTTTGATGGTCCTTCAGCCTCTATGTGTTACATAGTCTTGGATATAACTCAATCCCTAAAGCTAGCAATTGAAGTTAGAGTACGCTCACGTTTATATAGTGCACATTATTTATTACTTTCGTATGAATACAAAGGTAATGTAGGATTTTACTCTAGGCAGCACAGATCCAGAAACAGGCTACCGATACGACCCAAATACGACAAAATCAAAAAAAAAAGTAGGATACAGATACAACTAGGATACGTCTATAAATAAAATTATTTTTTTAGTTTGTAGTATTGTATTATTTATAAAATTAAACCAAAAACAATAGTTAATTCATTTTATTTTTATTTTGAAACGTTCAATAACTAATAAGGTATCAAAATCAAGAATAATTGAATAACTATAAATATTAAAAAAAAATCCCATTAAGTATAAAAAAAATATCTAGATAGTAGTGCATTCATATTAATAAAACCAAAACATCAACTAAATAAAAAATGACTTTAAAACAAAAAAATAAAACAATAATTTTTGAAATGTATCCAAAAAGTATCTCATTCCCATCTATATCCAAAATGTATCGTGTGCGTATCCTCCCGTATCCCAAGCGTATCCAAAATTGAAAAAATAAAAACTTATTTTTTAGATATTTCTCATGCATATCCGATATGTATCCCCGCGTAACGGGCGTGTATCGGTATCCAATGCATATTCGATACTTATACGGCACAATTTTCGAAGTATCCATGCTTCATAGATTTTACTTCACACTCTCCCTTATGCACACTGTGCTTAAGCACCTATTGAGAGTAGGCTAGAGACATGCATCTTAGCCATCCCAAAGTACTTCGGCTCTGACCAAGTTATTGAAAACTCAACCCAAAAAACTAGCTATTGAGTTGCCCTCACACTAATATAGTGCACATTACTTTCGAATGTAGGCGATGCAGGATTTCGCTGCACATTGTGAGTGACGCAAGAGCATAATAAAGCTTATGCATGGAAACAAAGTGTCCTTTTAATTATTTCCTAAAGTGTCTTTTTTATTTAATAAAATTATAATGACTAGGAAAATGTCCCCAAAAAAAAAGAGTATTCCAATACCTATTTATAAAATTAAAGGATATATTCAAAATTGCACAACTATGGAGGTATAATGTTGATAAGTCATACGATGAATCTATGGAAAAGAGTGATTGAACATTGTCTAAGACTAACAACAACAGTGTCACAAGATCAGTTTGGTTTTATGCCTTGTAGATCAACTATAGAAACAATTCACTTACTAATGAGACTAATAGATAACTATAGAGAAAAGAAGAGAGATCTTCATATAGTTTTTATAGACTTAGAAAAAACTGATAATATAATAACTAGAAATATCATATAGTGGGCGTTGGAGAGAAAGGGAGTAACAAAAGGTTATATTAATGTGATAAGAGACATGTATTATAGAGCCATTGCGACAATTAGATCAACCTACAGAAAAAATAAGTGAATTCGCGATTACAGTAAGATTACACCAAGGATCGGCTTTGAGTTCTTATCTCTTTGGTTTAGTTATACATAAATTAATGAAACATATTTATGATGTCCCATGGTGAATGCCGTTTGGTGATGATAGTGTCTTAATAGATGAGACTAGGAGTGTAGTCAACGCTAAGCTAAAAATAATGAGTGAAGCTTCGAAATCAAAAGAGTTTCGAGTAAGTAGGAATAAAACTGAATATATGGAGTATAATTTTAGCAACAATAGAAGTATTAATGGAAAAAAAGTAAAGATTCAAAATCAAGAGATATCTAAAAGTGAATTTTTCATTATCTAGGTTCAATTATTAACAAAGATGGAGATGTTGCAAATGATATAACCCATAGAAACAAAGTTGGTTGGTTCAAGTAGAGAAGTGCTTCTAAAATTTTAAGTGATTGACGGATACCTATTGGATTAAAAGAAAAAATTTATAGAACATCTATTAGACCAGCGATTTTATATGGGACAAAATGTTGTACCGCTGAGAAAGATCACATAAATAAGATAAGTATTACAAGAATGAGAATGTAAGGTGTATCCGTGGTAAGACTAGAAAATATAAAATTATGAATGAAAAGATTCATGGAATTGTAGGGTCGCACCAATTGAGTACAGTTGAGAGAAAATAGATTTAAGGTGGCTTGGAAACATATAACGTAGACCAGTTAATGTAGTAGTAAGAAAAAAATGACAAGATCATGAGTAAAAAAAAACTAGGGAGAGGGGTAAACTTAAATTGAAATGGAACGTTATATTAAGAAAATATATGAACCTATTAAAACTAAATGAAAATATGGCTCTTAACAGAGTAAGATGGCATAAAAGGATTTATGTAGCCGACTCCAATTAATTGGGACGAAGGTTTGGTTTGGTTTGGTTTGGTTTGATTTGGATCGTCTTTTTATATCTACTCAAATTGTCTATTTAGTATTTAGTCAAACTATTTATGGTCATTGGTATTAGATTGTACATTGAACGCATCTTTCTAGGTCTATATTTATGTATTTAGTATAAGGGATTGTCTACGCATTTGAAATGACTTGTTGCGAAAGGTCTAGGTATTATTATGAGTTTCAAAGAGTTAAATTTATGAGTGACTGAAATCAAAAGTATGCAAAGTTGGTTATTATTCTAAATATTGTATGCAAGTGCATCTTGTTTCAAGTGATTCTTCCTTCAATTAAGCATATGGCTTGGTTGCGTTGAGTGACATCCACGATTAGTAGTGTCGACTAGGATCTGCTACCCCCAGTGAGTGACATACTGAGACTATCATATCCTTACAGGGTTTGGCTTGCTTCAAATTGGTATCAAAGCAAGATGTCCTGTTGTGGTGATCAAATTGAACATTTTAACTTTTCACAGTGTATCCTTAATTATTCCAATCAACTCCTAAAATTCTACCAAAATTCAATCGTGCCTCCACTAATGAGGCTTCTAATGTACAAGCAAAACTTAAAGAGTTAAGGCGATCTAATCAGCTCTTCAACAAATGATGAATGAACTCCTTCCATGAATACCAGCTGTCACACTCCAAGCCAAGGGAATGGACGACCAATTTTCCATAATGATGGCAGTGATCTCCATTCAACTTCTTTCTATTAGTTTTGTTCTAGAACCAAGGATCGCTAATCAATGGTCTATGAATCATTTGGCTCGTGCCTTAGAAAGTTCAGACCGAAACATACAAGTTCAGGTTTAAGACTTCGAAAACAAGATGAACGTAGATCGTTATTGTGATTGGATAACATCACTTGAAGCTTTCTTTATTGGAAAGACATCTCTGGTTGCTACAAAGTTTAAAGGTCATGCTTTAATTTAGTGGTAGCTTTAATTTGGTGGCAGCAGAATCAGCGTAGTAGAGACGGAAGGGAAATATCGATGGTGAACATATGGACAAAAATGAAGCTGAGGCTTAATGAGAATTTCTGGCCATTGGATTATGCTCAAACACTACCACACGTTCCACCAATTACACCAACGTTTACATCAATCTATAGAAAGATTATACAGAGCAATTTTACCTACTTATGAATCGAGTTAATTTGCATGAAAATAATGATCAACTAATTTCTAGGTCTGTATACGGATTGAGGTATGATCTTAAAGGAGAACTCATAATGCATTCTCTCGAATCAATTGAACATCCCAAAAGCTTAAAGAATGTGAAGTACAAGGCCAAGAAGATTGCTGCCTTGACTTCTGAACGTCCAAACACGGGGAGAAAACAAGGATCAAGGAAAGAGAGTTCCAACCTCCAACAAGTGTTTTTGGTGTGGTAAAGCTAGGAATAGATCTTATGAGTGTCCTAAAAAGAGGGTTGAGATGCAACAACTGGAAGAGAGACAAGAAGATGAGGAGCAAGAACCAGTTTATAACGAAGGACCAGAAGAAGAATTCAAAGAAGAGCAATGCAATCCCCATTGTAATGCAGAAAATCTTGTGATTTGCCACGTCATGATTGCACAAGAGACTAATCAAGGGTTGAAGCATAACATTTTTAAAACCTATTGCGTCTCTCATGAGGAGAAGTGTGCTTTGATGGTTGATTTTGGAAGTTGTGAGAATGTGGTATCGAAAGCCATGATTGACAGGTTGAAGCTACTCAGCATTTGTATGGCAAATATGAAGATGAACTTTATTTCAATATTATTCCAATGGATGCTTTTCATTTACTCCTTGGTAGCCCTTGGCAAGTCCATAGGAATGTTTAACATGACAGGAGAAAGAATAGATACACTCCTATAAAAGATGAAGTGAAATAAACCTTGACCCCATTGACAGATGCTCCTACTAACATGCATTCGAATAATCAGATCATCTTGTTGTTTTACAAAGAATTCAACTGTCCTGCAAAGAAGACGAATAACATATGCCTTGGTTATTGTGGCAGAAGTTCAGAATAGTGCCAATGAGGTTCCTGCCGAATCTGCAAGTTTTCTGGAAATATTTAAAGGCCTAGCTCCATATGAACCTCCAGTTGGTTCGCCTCCATTTCCAGACACTCAACAACAAATAGACTTGGTTCCAGGTGCTATCCTTGCTAGCTTACCTCATTATAGAATGCCTCCTAGTGAACATGTTGGATTACAAAACAAGTTGAGAATTTGTTAAGGAAAGGGAAGATCCGAGAGTCTTACTCCTTGTGAGCTTTCAGTCCTATTAACTCCTAAAAAGGATGGAACATGGAGGATGTGTATTTATTGTAAAGCTGTTATTAAGATCACCATCAATTACAAATCTCAACCGACTTGATGACATGCTTGATGAGCTAATTGGTGCTGAGATCTTCTCTAAAATCAACCTTTGAAGTGGTTATCATTAAATTAGAATTAGAATGTAAATTGAGATCTTCATATGGATGAGGTTACAAAAATAAAGAAGAACGCCACAACCAAATCCCCTCAATGTAGAAAAACGCACAAGAAGACATAAATGGTAGGGGCCACATTTATTGAAGACAAGTTGAGAGAAAATAGGCTAAGGTGGTTTCGACATATACAGCATGGACGAGTTGATGCAATAGCATGAAAAACGACAAAATCATGAGTAATGAAACCACTAGGGGAATGCGTAGATCTAAATTTACATGGGATGTTGTATTAATGAAAAATATGACTTATTGAAACTAATTGCAGATATGGCACTTAACATAGCATAATAGTGTACAAGGATTCATGTAGCCATCTTAATTGATTGGGACAAAGGCTTAACTATTCGGTTCAGTTTGGTATGAAATTCAACTCCTAGAGCATTTAAGCAATGTATTCCAACTTCAAAATGCACCACCACCAAAATCGATTCTATATCAATCTTAAAAAGTGCGCTTTTATGACTGATCAAATTGTATTTTACTTTAAGTTGTTTGTATAAGTGGCATGTAAATGGATGATGAGAAGACGAAAGCAATTATACATTGGCCTTGAAGCCTAACCAATGTGAGTAGTTTTCATGGCCTGACTTCATTCTACCGACGTTCCATCAAAGTTTCGGTTCAACTGTAGCTCCAATAATGGATGCTTTAAAGAATAAAGACTTTCAATAGAAAATCACTCCATGTTAATTTGTTTGGTTGGACAGATTTAAAAAAGCTCCTCATTGCACATTTTTTCCATGAGCAAAACCTCATTTTGATGGGTTTGCTCCACAGTGCGAACATTATCTCATTGGTGCAGTATTTGTTCTTTATTTTGACCATGAAAGCTTGAGATTCCTTAAGAGGCAAAGGAAACTAATTTCGAGACATGCAAGTTGGGGTTCTTATGTCGAGAAATCCTCCTTCACACCCCAACATAAGTTGGGTGTATCCAACAAAGTAGTTGACCCGTTGACTGAAAAGCACGGCTTGCTAACTGCGCTTTCTTGTGATATCATTGGTTTTTTATGTTTATTCCCCAAGTATCATGCTGCGGAATCCATCTTTTCTAAGGTGTTGCAAGATTTGAGCAAAGGAAGAGAAATGGATTATATGTCAATTAATAGGTATCTTTTCAAAAGAAACTAGTGTCTATGAGAAAGTTCACTAAAGTTGTTTGATATCTCGGACTTTTGGCTAACAATGAAGCGTGATGTTGCTCATTTTGTACAAACATGCACGGTGTGTCAAAAGGCCAAAGGAAATGTGGAACGGTGGTTTGTACCAGCTATACTAATTCCAAATGTGCCTTGGGAAGACCTCTCGATGAACCTTCTTCTTGGTTTTTCAAAAATGCAGCATAGTCCTGATTGTATCTTTGTGGGAGTAGATTGATTCTCGAAGATGCATCATTTCATACCTTGCACTCTAGTGCATATCATCCCCAAATTGATGATCAAACGAAAGTGGTAAACAAATCCCTTGGTAATTTGCTACGAATTTCAGTGGGAGATTAGCTGAAGCAACGGAATTGTGTCATTTCACAAGCTGAATTTGCTTATAACAGCCCCATTAATCGATCAACAAAGAAGACTCCATTCAAAGTTGTTTATAGGGAAAATCCTAATTAAGAATCTTTTTCCATTCTTGAATCAAGCACGAGTTAGTATAAAAGCTGAAGAATTCGTTTGAACAAGTTCAAGAATATTTGAAGCAATATGCTCAAAACAATGAGTCTCATGAAGATGTTAGATGAAGGAATTTGGAGTTCAATAAAGGAAATTTGGTCATGGTTTTCCTGAGGGACAAACAACAAAATTAAGCAAAGGAGGTTTGGTCTTGTACTGGTGTTGAAAGAAACTGAGACGAAATGCTTATCACATTGGGTTGCTAAAGGGCTTATCAATCAGTCCAGCTTTTAATGTAAGAATCTTCATCCTAATCATGGCGATTTTGAGGCAAATCGATGTCAACATTAATGTTCCTAGCTTTCCATGGGAATGAATTGATGTGCTTGATGTGAGGACAATTACAACTCGCTGCAAAACTTATACTAAGTACCTTGCTCATTAGAAAAGAAACCAAATTTGAAGTTGCATGGGTATCGAGAGATAATATGAAGATGGATCGGATGCTTTGGAAGCATTTGACTTCAAACTCAAGGTCGAGTTCTTTTAAAGAAATGGAGTGTTAAGATTGATGTAGGAGCAAAGAGAAATAAGAGATAGTTGAGAGGATTATTCTGATGGTAAAAAAAAAAGGGCAACCAAAATTAGGGTTAGTTCCCTTATCACTATTATTTATATCATGAGACATAAACATAGAGAAATATAATAATACCCTTCATTTAACATTCCCCCTCAAGTTGATGCATCGATATTTTTCATGCTCAACTTGCATACAATGAGATAAAATACAACCCGCTAAGATAACCCAGCGGTTTAAGGTTGTCACTGGGATCAACTGTAAACCCAAAGGTTTTGTGTTCGACTCCCGCTGGAAGTGTCCTAACTTAACCGATACATGTGGTTTGCGGGTGATTGCAGGTATCCGGAGATTTTACGCCTTAGGGGTGGGTCCAAAGAGCCTTTGCCTCGAGGTGGTTCCTTGGTCATTAAAAAAAATAAATAAATAAAAACAAAAAAGAGGTGAAGCACCTTATTACCAAGTTCTTTTGAAAAATTATCTGCTAATTGATCTGCAGACTTAATAAATGGCATACAAATCGAACCCTTGCATTAATTCCCTTTAATAAACTGTCTATCGATCGCAATATGCTTCGTTCTGTCATGTTGTACGAGGTTATGAGCAATGTCGATAGCATCTTTATTGTCGCAATACAACTTCCTAGGCTTTTCACACTCAAATCCCAAATCCTGTAATATAACTTAAGAGTCACAGAAATTCACATATGCCTTGAGCCTTGTGCTATAACCCTATACTCGGTCTCTACACTTGATCTAGCCATCACTATTTACTTTTTACTCCACCAAGTAACCAGATTTGCCTCCTACAAATGTGCAATATCTCGATATAGACCACCTATCATCAACTGAACCAACCCAGTCCACATCTGTGAATGCTTCTAATTTCATGTGATCATGATTAGAAAACATAAGTCCTTTTCCTAGTGCAGACTTAAGATACCTCAAATGCGATAAACAACATCAAGATGTGTACTACGGGGATCATGCATGAACTGACTGGCAACTCATACAACATATGCAATATCAGGCCTCGTATAAAATATGTATATTAGCGTTCCCATATGCCTCTAAAATCTGCCCTTGTCAGTAGGTTCTCCATCCCCGCTACTAAGACGATGATTAGCCTCCATAAGAGAATTTGCTAGTCGACAA
>JAUZSS010305764.1:0-15448 GCA_035668195.1 Sarracenia psittacina
CAGTCTAGGGTTGGGGGAACCCACTTGATGTCTCTTAGATTTTCTGTCCGATGATGGCGAAGCCACTTTTTGATGAAGAACTTGAGAAGGATCGAGTGAAGAAGGTAGAAGTATCGAATCACACTGAGGGGGATTCGAGTTAGGGCCGAGGTTCTTCGAATAAGAAAAGAAATGATTCGAGTTAAAAAGAAATGGATCGAATCCAGTATATATATGAAGGGTCAGGGTTCGAATCATGTAAAAATGATTCGAGTCGTTTGGAAATGAGTCGAGTCAACACAATAAGGGTTCGAATCAAATGGGGTTTTCAAACAACAACAGGGTTCGATTTAGTTAGGCAAAAGGGTTCGAATCAATATCAACTGATTCGAGTCAAGAAAAATTGAATCGGAACAAATCAGGGTAAAATAGAAGACAAGGGTTCAAATCAAATGAAAGTGAATCGAGTCATGTCTCTAAAATCAAGGAGTGATTCGAGTCTATGAAAACTGACTCGAAGCTAGGGAAAAAGAATCGAGTCACATAGAATAAGATCCGAAACCAAATATGCAAAATAGGGGAAAGATCGACCTATATCAAAGGCTTCTCAAATAGTTCGATCTTTTTGGAAGAAAAGTTCGACCTATTAAGAAAAGATCGACCTTTTGGTTTAGATAGTTCGAGCTTTTGGGAACAAGATCGACCTATCTCATACCAAAAAAATAATGCATACAACTAGAGCACATAATTTTTAAAACTAATTCAAAGCATAAAAATGTATGGCATGATTCAACATGAAAATAGCACGTAAACACAAAAGTTTTTCATAAAGTAAAGAAAAAATAAAGTGTTACCCATTTTCTCAAGTTTTGTTGTCACTTGCAAGTGACAGAGCCTTCAATGATTTGTTGGGCTTTTAGTAGGCATACATCTTTGTCTTTTCCTTCTTATCCTTGAGCCATTGGTCCTCTTGGTTCAATCTTACATAATAAATGTGTGCAAGGTGTTCTGGCGCCCAAAATCTTGAGGGTTCTTAATGATTAGTAGCATAGAACATGTTATGTATAGCAAGATAAAAATCAAATCTATTTTCCTTATATGAATTATGATAACTTTTGGCAAGAGCCATATAGTTAGCTTTCCAATTGGATTGCCTTGTATTGATTGGTCTCCTATATCTAGGTACTTTAGCTACTTTAGGTATAGGATTTCCTTTCTTTATCCAAACCTTTCTTGAAGGTTTGTTTCCTTTGAGCCTAGAGTAACAATATCTAACAATATGTCCTTTCTTTCCACAAAAGGTGCACGAAAATAGTTTTTGAATTGGAACTTCAGTAAAAGGATTTTTGTGCACTTCATTTTGCTCGTTAGGATTAAAACTAAGTCCTTCTTTATTGAAGGTACACTTTGTCAGGTTCCGGTTGCAAAACAAATGCATTCTCATCTGATTGCAAAAACCTTCTCAGGTTGTATATTTTGTAATGGGTGCCTGGTTAGTGGAGTACACGTGGCACTTACCCATGTGGCACACTATTTTGGGCTGTGGATGGGATAAAAAGCAGGTTGTATATTTTGTAATGGGTGCCTGTTTAATGGAGTACACGTGGCACTTATCCATGTGGCACACTATTTTGGGCTGTGGATGGGATAAAAAGCTTCTACATATTTTAAAAGAGTAGTGTTGTTATATGATGGGGCCCATGAGTTGTTGGGTCCCATATGCTTTCATTGATTATATTTGTTATGACCTGGTGTTAGGTCTAATTAGTTTTTGGCGCTTGAGGATTATTTTAAGTGATTTGAAGATAATTTCTCTTGATTAATTTGAAGATTAATTGGATTTTTGGGGGAAGGGAAGACAAGTTTTGATGGGGTTCTGAGGGTTGTTTTGCAGGATTTGCTAACGGTCTGCTTCACTTGATCCGATGGTAGAGTTTTTCTTAGGGATGGTCTAGAGTGCTCTTGCTGGATTCTCCAGTTCGGTGTCTTGAGCTAGAGTTTCTGGGGCTGATCTGTTTGTTGGCTACCGTTGGTTTACTAGAGGCCCATCTACCCCTGCTCTCTGTCTCCTGATGATCCTTGTTTCTTCTTGATGCTTCCTTTTATTGGACTACCTTGGGATTACTTGGATTATTTGGATTACTTAGATTAGTCTCTTGTTCTCCTTGAGCTTGTTTTTTTTGGTTTCTTGTCGAGATTATATGGGAAGACTAGTTGGATGGGGTTCCATGGAGGGCTTTTGTAGGGTTTGGTTTTTGGTTGCTTCGTTTAGATCCGATGGTAGAGTGTCTTTTTGGGATGGCCTAGAGTGCTCTTGCTGGTCTCTCTGGTTCTTATCGCTTTACCAATAGAGGGGGTTGGCATGTGCTTGACTGTCTTGAGCTGGAGTTTCTGGAGCTGGTCTATCTGTTGGCTTCCTTTGGCTAGCTAGAGGCCCATCTACCTCTGGCTCTTCTATGTTTTCTGATGGATCCCGTCTTTCGTGGTGCTTCCCTTTGATGGATTATCTGGATTATCAGTTAGGGGGGGAGACAAGTTTAATGGGGTTGCTTGGGGGTCGTTTAGCAAGGATTGCTAACAGTTTGTTGTACTATCTCTCTGTCTCCTAAGGATCCATGTCATACTTGGTGCTTCTCATTGCTGAGTTTATGATCATTAGTGGTAACTCCGATTTTGAGGGTCCTCTATGGTTTTATTTGTAGAGTTGCTCTGGTTTGAGGTTTGCGTGTCCTCATCTTCTTAGGCTACGTTGGCTAGGGCGCTTTTGTTGGGACCGATGGTGGAGTTGGTTAGGGGCAGGCCTTTTGTCTCATAGTTGAGGATTTTCTTAGGGCTGTCATTCTCTAGCGCCATAGTATCGTGGTTGAGAACCAGACTGTATCGACCTCCCGAGTAGTCGGGTTTGTGATCTCTCTAGCTATGGTGGTTCTGTCACGGGATCACTTTCGATGTGGTGCCTCATGATGTTTACTATCGAGGATCGTTCTTTAGTTTCAGGTTCTACTTCCCCTAGTAGAGGTGTGCTTATCCTTATCCTTTTACCCCCATTAGTTGAGGGTCTGACTATCATTGAGAGGTTGAGTCAACTTTGGAACGGGTTTATGCTATGATCTTGACCTTTGTCAGTTCCTTTTTTTGATTATATTGATTATCTTTATTATCAGCGTACGTGGAGATCCTTGGTTGCCGCTTCACAACGCTTGTATGGTAGGGTTGAACTGAGCTCCCGGTTGGTTCGGCGACGTTGGCTAGGGTATAGTGATAGGTCTGACGGCGGAGTTGGAGTGGAGCTGGCCTTCCGTCTCTGAGCTGAGGTATCATTAGGGTTGGCCTATCTCCTATATCTTAGTACCGTGGCTAAGGAACCAGCTTTCTTTGGCCTCCCGAGCGATTGGGGTCTCTTTCTCTGTATGTAGGCACTGTGATGGTATCTGATAACTTTTGGATGACCACTTATGTTCCTTTTGACTATCTTGGTACTTTAGGTTTATTTTGTTTATTACTTTGTTTCCCACATGAAAGTGTGGCCTTTATCTGTTTGGTAGCCCCCACTAATAGTGGGGGTGGGGGCCTTTTGTGTGTGTTTTTTTTTAGTTTCTTCTTTTGACAAGTAGAGTTCTGTTATAGATGTTAATTCTTTATATTATTGTAATCACCTGGGGTATGCCTCTTGGAAACATGTAATTTTTTCTTTTTATGTTACAATTACCTTACCCCCAAAAAAAAAAAAGATTCGCAAGCCCTTTAATTTTTTTTGATTTTTGGGCCAAAAACCCAAAATTCCTTCCTATTGTTTTGGAGGTTTGGCAAACTAAGATTAATGGTTCTATCATGTATCAAATTTGTTAAAAACTTAGACTTCTCAAGGCCCGGTTAAAGAAACAAGGAGTGTTTTAGCAATCTCTCTAATCGGGTGACTCTCCAGCGTGATTATCTCTAATCTCTTCAAAAGGATCTTGAGAATGCCCCTGGTGATGTTGACTTACTGATAAAAGAGCAGCAAACATATAGCCAGTTTATTGATGTGTCCATAGCGGAGGAAAGTATGTACAAGTAGAAGTCTAGAATTCAATGGATCAGCCCAGGGGACCAAAATACAAGCTTCTTCTTCAAATCCATCAATTTCAGAGAAATAGATTACTTCTCTTGTTAAGGATAATGGGGAGCTATGTACCGACTTTTCAGAGGTGTCAGCTCACATTGTGGATTATTATAACAATTACTAGGCTACGCACCTCCTGCTGATGCAAATACAATGGAGGACATACGAGGAACTATTAGAAATAAGCTCTCATTGAATAGTATTACGCAGATGAACAAGGAGGTAATGGAATCTGAAATTAAGGAGGTTATGTGGTCTTTAAAGACTAAAAACGCTCCAGTTAAAGTCTAATTTACTGAGAGGCGTGAAATTTGGATGACTCGCAGGGGTCGCCCTCGGGGCACCATGTTTAGCCCTAATCGTTTCAGTGTTCTGCAAACTTTTGGAGCTGAAGTCGAATCCAAGGTCATCTATGAGCCGAACCATGTTTCTAGTGTACGACTGAAGACCACTATTATAGGAAAGAAGGATCGTAAGGTGTTGATTAAAACTCAAGAGCTTTTTCGAGATGCGGCTTCAGTTCGGTGCGATCTCCTAAAAGCGGCTTGCGATCCTTCTTTGGATAGAAAGGTTTCAAAAGTTGTTGTGGAAGTTGCAGAATCCATTGAAAATGAAGTTAAAAAAGCTAAAGCTTGTGCACTTTTTGATTCGGCAAAACTTGAAGCCCTTGAGAAGCGGCTCCATTTTTTGAAATCGTTAAGCCCTGTTAAGCTGACTTCCACAGTTGCATCAGAAGCAGCTACCTGCGAATTCAACGTCAAAGAGAAAGAGGTTTTGAAAGACGATGAAGAAGAGGATCGTAAGATTCTTGATGTCGCCGACGCTGAAACAAGGAAAAATTCCTGGGATGGTAATATTGCTCCTACCGAAGCTAGTGAAATCTATCATGAGAAAGAAGTCTCCGAGGCGTATAAAGACGGATTAGCTAAGGGGAGTACAGTAATAGATGAAGATGGTACAAGTGGTGAGCATACATTCGGAGATGCGGAAACGGGGTCTGAACAGGGAATGGACGAATATTCTGTAAGGTCTTCTGTACCTAATTTTGATCCTATTTTATCTTGTTCCCAATCCCCTCTGGTTAATTTGGTGGATGATTTGGACTCTGGAAATAATTCAGAGCCTTTTCCCAGTGCTTCTGGAGGAGAAAACGAGCAAACTATTAAGAAAGATGATGTTATTCTTGTGGAATCGACGGTCAAGGAAATTTCAGATTTAGTAGAGGAAGAATTAGCTATAACCGTGGACGACAACAAGGTAAAGTCTATTGAGTTGTATGATGAGCCTGTTTTGGCTTTCACGGGTAAACAACCTGAAGCTGTCATGGGCAACCCAACTTTTGCACACAAAGTGTTTGATAAAATGACAAAACCAATTTTGACTGCTGATATGGTTTTCGAGAGTTAGGAAGGAGATACAGGAAAAAAGAAAAGCTTTGTAGGGGAAGCCGAGAAAAGGGTTGAAGGAGAGGTTAATTATGTTGATTTCTCAGAGGCGGGCCCAGTGGCTTCTGAGCCTAAGGGTGAGGATATAGGAAGGAGGGTAGGTGCCTGCTATGTGTTTGATAAATTGTCTCAGTCGAAGACAGATGGGCCTGAAGCAGGAAATGGGCACCTCAGTTCTAATCAAAACCGTGGAAGGCAATCTTGGGCTGATATTGTTGGAAACAGAGGTAATTACCAACCTAGACCATTGGGTTTGGAATCAAATGGTGTTAGATCAGGCATGGATCTTGATTTTATCGAATGTTCTGAAAATTGTTCCGGAATTATAGACATCGACGATGATATGGTTGAGGAAGACCCCTGGATTTTCTGTATAGTTGGTTATTTTCTTGAAGCTAACATGCCTTTTGGCCGTGTTCTCGGCGAGAACACTTTGGGGTCGCTTTGGTCTGATAGATGTCTATGGGAACAATAATGGTTTCTTTTTCTTTAGATTCCAAAAGACTGAAGACATGGAGGGTGTCCTTGAAAATGGCCCTTGGCTATTTTCGGGAAGACCCATTTTTATCAAGAAATGGAAAAAGTGCCTTTCCTTGACAAAGGAAGCTCACAAGAAGTTACCAATTTGGGTTAAGCTCCATGATCTCCCACTTGAGTTCTGGAACCCCCATTGCCTTAGTAAGATAACTAGCTATTTGGGTGTGCCTATGTATGTTGACAAAGCTACAAAAGATAAGAGGAGAATTTCCTATGCACGGGTTTGTGTCGAGATTGCCGCCACCAAGACCTTAAAGGAAAGTGTTCTAATTCGTTGTGGAGGTGAGACTGTGGAAGTACGAGTTGAATACCAAGGTATTCCCCCGATCTGCCTCTCTTGTAATGTTTTTGGGCATGTTTGTTCTGATAATATTTCTATAAATAGTCAAGTAGAAGCAGAGAATCAAGCATTTTCAGAGAGTGATACCTCCTCTGATACTACAGAATGGACTAGAGTGAGCAAGAGGAGGAATGGAAAAAGGATAAAGAGACAGGAGAAGAGTCAGCCGCAAGTGAAGAGCAAGTTAGTGTCAGACATGCCTTCAGCTGTTGAAAGCCTTCCGGTGTCTAGACAGGGAGTTAGGCAGGCTAAACCCATTGATCCAGTTGTTGTTCGACAGGATGCTCGACCCCACCGATCAGCGAGGTCTACTTTCCAGTATCGTAGGATTGTCTCAGATTAGCCTGGTGCCCAGCCAAGCCGCTCAGCTCCCACCGCTGATCTAGCATGTTGCCTTGTTCCATCTAGTAGTCCAGCTTCCCAAGCCTCGTTGCTTCGCCAAGCAGTTGGAGGCTTGGGTTAGCTGGGCACTAACCTGGTATGTTTTGATCAGTTGATCTAGAGTTGATCCTTTTGTGTAAGTCACGTTGGCTTGGATTATGCTGTGGAAATTTGTGGCTTTAGTTTCTCTGATGGTATAACTTTTGTTAAGTTTGTAAGTGGGTATTTTGGGTCCTCCTTTGTTTATTTCTTTGGGTAAGTTGTGTGGGTTTCTTTGGGTTGTAAGGCCTGGGGAATGCCCCTTGTAAACTTGTAAGTTTTCTTTTTCTTTTATACACATTTAATTACCCAAAAAAACGCTCCAGGGCCCGACGGCTACTCAGGGGGTTTCTTTAAGGAAGCTTGAGATATTATTGGGGAGGATGTTATTAAAGCCATTAAGGGTTTTTTTGAAACTGGGTACATGCTTAAGGAAGCTAACACTGCACTTATTGCCCCCATTCCGAAAACCCCAAATCCTACAACTATCAAGGAATATATATCTCCTGTTGCAACACCATCTATAAATGTATCTCAAAGATCATCGCTAACAAGATCAAAAGTTGCCTCCATGAACTTATTTCTCCCTCTCAATCGACTTTCGTGCACGGATGGAGGATTGCCGATAATATCTTCCTCTCTCAAGAGCTTCTTAAGGACTATCATAAGTCCAATAAGGGTCCTCGATGTGCTTTTAAAGTTGATATCATGAACGTAAGCCTTCATGGATTTTAGCATGTATGACCACTCTCTCTTTCTTGATCAGTATTAGTGGAGAGTTATATGGCATCTTTAAGGGGCAAAAGGGTTTGTGCCAAGGTGACCCTATGTTTCCATATCTTCTTGTTATGGCTATGGAGGTTCTTTCTTGCCTTTTTACAAAATATACGAAGGAGAACGGTTTTAAGTACCACTGGAGATGTAAGAAAGACAAAATTGTCCACCTCAGTTTTTTTTTTTGGGAATTGATTGTGACAAATAAAATAAAAAAAGAATTACATATTTACAAGGGCAACCCCCAAGCCTTACAAAATAACCACAAAACCAAATGAACAAAGCCTACTAACCAACTTAATCTAAGACAAAAACAACCACATTTACCTGATCCCACACAAACAAGCAGAGCCAAAACAAAATATTTAATCAAGATTTTAAGGAACTGATCAATCATCTCAAGTTATTACCCTGCTTGTCCAAGCCTTCAATTGTTTTGATAAGCAACGAGGCTTGGGAAGCAGGGTTAGGAGGCAGAGCAGAGCAACTAGCTAAATCAGTGGATGGGGCCACGGCTCCAAGCTGAGTAGACTGGATAACAACTGGCTCGTGGGGCATAGGCTGCCTACTCCCTTGTCTAGATACTCGAGAACCAACTCGGGCAATGGGCATCACCACATTCATCGCGACATTTGCTCTTTCATGTTTCTTCTCATGTTGCTTACCCTGTCCGGTAAACTTAAATTCTCCATCAACCTGGTTCTTCTTCCTAAAGACATTCTTTCTTTTCTTAACTTTGACCCTCTCGATCGACACTGAGGAGTGAATTCACCACCTGAATTCTCCATGTCAATATCCGCCCAGCAATAAGGCAATGCCAGCTGTGCGCAGATTGGCCTCTCTAGGCGATCTGTGAGATCAGTGCTCCTTCGGGGGTCGAGTATGGGGGATCGCCCTTGGGGCGCTTCCTCAAGTATTCGGGCGATGAAAAATAGTAAGCAATCTTCTAGGGCATGTACGAACAGGGATCAAAGGAAGAGGAGTAAGACCAACCAGTTCGGCGTTCTTGCCAACCTAGATTCTGATGAATATGAGAATCGATTTCCTCCGTTATCTGGAACCAAAATCTCTAGGGTTTCTCCAGAGCATGTCTTTCGGAAAGTTGCGACTCTGTGCCAAGACCTTTTGGATCTGGCCAATCTTCAGCCGCCCGACAGTCAGAGTGAGCGTGCTATCCTATCTACGGTGAAGAAGCTCGCAAAAGATGAAAAACTCGCGAAGGGACCCCCTCTCGATTCGGTGCGTCTGGCTAATCTGGAGGCGCGGATCTGTCGGCTGAACAAAATCAAAGAATCGGTTGCCGCGGAGTTGAAAGAGGAAAGCAATATCCTTGCTAAGGCGGAGGGGGTTATCGTTCACGCCTCTCCAATGGAAGCTCCAGATATCATAGTCAATACTGGAGCAAAGGTGGGTATATATTGTTCCGGAGATGAGGGGGTTAAGGAAGGCGCTTTGCTTGGTGAGAACTTTGCTTCTCTTGCCGATAACTTTTGCGCCACAGGGGGAGAGCTGTCGGCTAGAGAAGACATTGAAGAAGTTGAGAAAACCAAAGCAGACAGTGATGGCGACAGTGAAGGCGAGGCTGGGGGAGAAGAATCCGCGTCCGATTCAGTCGAAGATGGGTTTGATTCTGAGGACCGCGATGAACAGGGTCTGCTCCTGCCAAAAGAGAATATGCAGGTTAACTCTTCGAATTCCGAATCGTTTCCTCGTAATTCTTGTTGTGTGGGTGTTGATTCAGTCGAAACCCCTTCTCTGGGTTTTTCGGTTGGTCAAGTAGGCCTTAGGAAAGGTGTTTCGAGCCCTGCACTCCAGGTGCTCGATGAAATACACCAACCGGGTTTTGCCGCTTTTACAGTGAAGGAGCGAAGAGACTTTGTTGATGGTTCTGAGGGAGACGTTAATAGAAGGAGGGGTAATTTGATTAACAGTCCCATGAGGGATGCCGAAATGTTTCTGGAGAGGGGAGGGGATATCCCGTCTGCAACAAATCCTGAAGGTTCTGGGGCTGCATGTAAGATGCTTGACAAATTGCCTAACCCGTGTTCTAAGGCTCTTTCTGAAGGCCTGATTGATCCAGGCGTGCCCCAAGCACAGTCCTGGGCAAGTGTCGTGGCTTCCGGGGGTCCTGATTCGGAAGGCATGGCAGGAAGACTTAACCAACGGAGCTTCTCAACCTCATATCTTGAATATGTGGAACCTAATGCCCCAGGCGTTATTGACATAGAAGTTTCTTTGGTTAATGACAACCCCTGGGATACTTGTCTCGTAGGGTATTTCCTGGGCAAGGATTTTGCTTTTGGCCGTGTTAGAGCCACAGCTATGTCTCTATGGAGGAGCGAGGGTTTGGTGGAGGTTCATGGCAATGATAGCGGATTTTTCTTTTTTAAGTTCCGGAGCAGGCAAGCGATGGAGAATGTTCTTGATAGAGGGCCATGGCACTTCTATGGGAAGCTCCTAATCCTACGGAAATGGAAGAAAAGACTTAGGCTTTCTAAGGATGCTATCTCAAAGATTCCAGTCTGGGTCAAATTTTTGGATTTGCCTTTAGAGTTTTGGAATGTTCAATGCCTTAGTAGAATTGCGAGTGCCATCGGAGTTCCTTTATTCCTTGATAAAGCTACTGCCTCAAAGATGCGCATCTCGTTTGCTCGGATTTGTATTGAGGTTGACGCGTCAAAGCCTTTGCTTCATTCGGTTGAAGTGAGATGCGAAGGGGAAACTTTTGAAGTCCAAGTTGAATACCAAGGTCTTCCTCCGTTGTGTAATCTTTGTGAGGCTTTTGGCCATGTGTCCTTCGATTGTGAGAAGAACGGGATAAAGACAGATAAGGAGGAAAGGGAAACTGAAGGGATAGCTGGAGAGCAGGATAGTAGTTCGGATTCGTCAGAGGCGACAGATTGGGTTAAAGTGAGAAAGAGAAGAAGTGCTCTTAAGGAAAAGAGACAGGAGAAGAGTAAGTCTGAAATGCAGAATCGTATAATGAAGGACTCGAATCAGCCTGTAGCTGTTGGAGGTTTTCGGGTTTCCAGACAGGGGGGGTTTTTAGCTCAGCCTGCTGCACGGCCCCACCTCCCAGCGCGACATGTTTTCCATCGGAGCAGCCATGCCCCCGATCAGCCTGGTGCAGCCTGCTCTGCAGACTGCATGCAGCTTAGCTCCCTCCATTAGCCCAGCTACCCAAGCCTCATTGCTTTCTCAAGCTATTGATGGCTCGGGCAAGTTGGGCACTAGTGTGACTTGATTATTAGGTGGTCCGTCTTTTTTTGATTAAGCCGCGTGTTCGGTTTGGTAGTGGATGGTTTTTTTTTTTTTTTGTGCTAGCATGTTTGTAGGTTTTGTTTCCTCAGTTTGGGTATATTTTGTAAGTCCTGGGGGATGCCCCTTGTAAACATGTATTCTTTCTTTTTCTTTTCTTTTATGTTACAATTAATTACCCAAAAAAAAAATTCTCCATGTCTGTCTCTCTCACCGAATGGATGGCACTCCTACACATAATTGTCTCATGACCAAACGCATAACATTGCTCACACCTCGGAGGTAAATCTTGATATTCAATTGGGATGTCGATTGTTTCTCCTTCACACCTAACAGAAACCGAGTGGATCATCTGCTTAGATGCATCAACCTCAATGCAAACCCTGGCAAAAGAGATGCGCTTCTTTGTATCCGTGGTCATATCAAGATATAACGGCACACCTACTGCACTCGCAATTCTACTTAGACATTTTGCGTTCCAAAATTCGAGGGACGGATCATAGAACTTTACCTAAACAGGGATTTTAGAAACAGCATCCTTTGTTAGTCTAAGTCTTTTCCGCCACTTTGGCAAAATAAGAAGCTTACCGAAAAAATTCCACGGCCCCTTCTCAAGGACACTCTCCATAGCATGCTGGCTATTAAACTTGAAGAAGAAAAAACCATTTTCGATGCCCAAGACCTCCATCAGGCTTTCACTTCTCCACAAATTCATAGCAGTAGCTCTGACTCTAGCAAAAGGAATACCTTCATTTAAAAAATGGCCTACTAAACTTGTACCCCATGGACGATCATCGATCAAATCATCTTCAATATCAATAAGCCCAGGAAAGCTAGGATCTTTTGGAGCAAAGTACTCCGAGTTTGATCCTAGAAGACTTCGGTGGTTTAGCCTAGTAGTTCCTGGTTTCGGCTTGGAAGAATTTCCAGCTTCTTTGTGATCTTCTGTTGAAACATTGAACACAACAATGTCAGCCCACGTTTTAGGGATCTGCCCAGCTATCTCGTGGATCTGATTTGGAACACCATCAGATTTGTTCACCGCCACATTGCCCACACAATTGCGGCATATCTCCTCTCTTCCGAAAAGCTTGACTGGTTGGGGCAATTTATCAAGCACCTTGAGTGCACATATAGGAGCTCCCCCAACCTCTACAGTCGGAATCCCCCTGTTTTCCAAAACATTCACAAGGACATCTGCATGTTGCAAACTAGGGATAGAAACAGACTTAGGAACAAAAATGCCCACACTCGAAGTAAACTGGGGCGGGGCTTGCTCACGCCTTTCTACAAACACCTTGTGTGCATTGAGTTCCATATCACCAATCGTATCTATTTATTTTCCCCCTAGCCCTAAGTCATTCTCCAATTTCAACTCATTAATCTCTGAGTGGATCTCAACAGAAGAAACAATAGAATCAGGTTCACAAGAAATCGAAAGGGGAGATACCACACTGTTCGGGACCACTGAAGATCTATGATCTCCGTCCGCTGCTTCATCCAGGTTCATTTCCCTTGTTGAGCCTTCACTTTCATTAGCTCTTATAGTTCCTTCCTCGGTGCTCTCAGATTTTGCCATTATCTTCCTTCGAGCTCCGTCGGGTCCCCCCTCTAATCCAGACGGAGTAGAGGAGAAAATCCCCTTCCCCAGTGTGAAGTCTGTCGATGCCTTTTTCTCTGATAAAGAGACCGAGTCATCCTCCTTCTTCTCCGGCAGAGGAGAGCCACGATACCAAGCCAACCATTCTACGACCGCCTCCATGTCGTTCTTGGTAAGGGGGCTTCGACCCTGCTTGGCTTTGTCAAGAGCATCTAACACAAGCTTTTCGAACAATGTCTTTCTCCACTTAAGGCTCTATTGGGGAATATTCTTCACTTCCTCTTACCCATCGTCACTTTCATATGAAATCTCCTCTCCATTTTCGGATTCTGGTTCTGACCCCTCTTCTTCCTCTACTTCATCTTCCTTTATGCTATTTTCCTCAGGATATGTTTCCGTAGCCACAGAAGTCGAAACCGAAGACAAATCCCTACCATTCCCAGTTGGGAAAGAGCCAGACACTCCTCATTTTCTAAAGAGGATAGACCTTCCACCCTTGTCGTTTGTTCTACCGTGCTTCCGAGAGTCAGCCAAAGAAGATTCACTCAGGGGACCATCGGCACCCTCATTCTCCAACTGAGAGAGAATCTGATATCAATTTCCAAGCGAATCAGTCCCATCCCAGGTCTGCTTACATTTGTTTGAACCATGATTCCTAGATTGGGTGTTGTTTTTCATTGCACTAATGCTTGAGGAAGTGCCCCAAGGGCGATCCCCCATTGTCGAACACCACAAAGAACCTCCTCTAGAGAGAAAAGCTCCAACCACCTCAGTTTTACTAATGACCTCATGGTGTTTTCGCATGCTGATACTCTATCTGTTAAAATTATTCATGATGTGTTGAACAAATTTCAAGCTTTATCTGGGCTTATGCCAAGTCCTTCCAAAAGTGATACTTATTTTTCTCATGTGGACCAAAAAAGTAAGTTAGACATTTTAAATATATTAGGCTTTCATGAAGGCTCTCTTCCAGTTAGATATTTGGGTGTTCCCCTCATTACAACCAAACTCTCCTTCAAAGAGTGTAAGCCTTTTCATTGATAAGATTGATACTCGTATACAAGTATGGACAAGTAAAATATACATAGTATATATAAATAGATAAAATATACATAGTATATATAAATTCTCTCACAATCTCTCAAGAAGAAACAAAACTAGAGGAAAAGAAAAAACACCAAATCTTACGATAAAGACACAAGGTCTAAGGATATGAGCCAGCTCACTGCACAAAACAAAATTTAGAAGGAAAAATTGATGGCAGACAAGAGGGACATGGCAATATAGAACCAAACGGCACGAGAACATAACCTAAGGGCATCCTAAGGCATGTACAAAGCATGGGTCAACTCACTACGCAAGAGAAAACTTGATAGGAAAAATTGCTGGTGCAACAATCGTGCATAAGAAAAGACGAAATATATTCAATAAGGATAGAGTCCATAACAGAAGAGCCATACGGCGAAAAACGACAACATATGAAGACCTCCCCTGGAGACAATAGAAGTGATTTATCCCAAGAAGGGGTTAAGAAACTAATGAGTGTGTCGATGATCATGGTTCGAGAATATTGAATCATAATTCTACGATGGTAGAATGTTCTACACAACTAGAGATAATGAGGGTTGGTGAAAGTCATAGACAGTTTGTCAACTTAGGCAACCAACCCATTCAAGAGGGCTTATAGCCACAAGATCATCTAATACAGATGACAGATTCGCAGCAACTGAAGGATCTACTCAGGACGTAAATCCTAAATATGAGAACCTCACTCTGGTACCAATTGAAATTAGCTAGGAATCAATGAAACTAACCTAGAGGGGGGAGAATAGGTTAGAGGCCGATAAAATAAAAATTAATTTCAATTAATTTGAAAAATTAATTCTTTAACCTAATAAGATAGCAAGTTAACATTAATAATATTATAGCGACAAAAAGCTGTTAAAGCAAAACAACCAACAACCATAATGTACACACGATATACGTGGAAACCCTAGGGAAACTCTCCGGCATAAAAAACACGGTACCAACACATGGCAAAAACTATCCACTATAAATCAAAAAGTTTACAAGAATGACTAAATTAGGAATTAAACCCGTTACACAACGTGGTCACCTATCCTCGAACCCCTTCTTGACTCCAAAGTCGCGTAGTGTCCCCACCAGTGATCTATGAGCTCTTCAATTCTCACTACGATCGGAGCTCGTGTGTAGTATGCATCCACGGGAATTAGTCCAGATCTCCGTATCAAAGACGGCTTTGAGTCTCCTCAACCAGGTGTGTATGTATGGGTGAGAGTGGTGAAAGAAATAAAAGGATAACCAAGATGAACACCTAAAACTATCATAAAAAAAAAAAAAAAAGATGGCATCTAAGGTTATACTCAAATGTGGTCTAATTACCCATCCTAAGAGAGGGAAAAAACTATCACAGTGGAGATTGTGACATCAGAGGTTGCTTCAAGTACACACAACCGAAAGGCAAAGGGATAAGACTACCACGAGTCTCAGTAAGACCACCATGAGTCGTTACTCCACAGGTTGCTACGTATGTATACAATCGAGGCTAAGAGTGATGTGAACCCGCAAGGATTTGAATCCCCTTAAACCCACGAACAATTTGAAATAAACCCAAGAACATCAAAATCAAGTCAAAGAATAAGTCTTAACCCATTGAACTCTTATTTCAAGAACCAGGATTGTAGCTAGGACGCCACAAGGAAGAATTCTTGATAAATCCTTTAGTTCACTCAAAAACTACAAGAGAAACTCTCTCTCAAAGAAAATTGTACTTCACTTTATTAATTTTAAAATAATACATCGAGGCTCCTTTATATAGGAGAAGGTTGGAAGAAGTTTCTTGTTTCTAAGCAATGTAGGACAACATGTGCTAGCCAAAACTAAACCTAACTAAACCCAAACATAGCCTAGCTAAAATTACTTAGGTCTAAACCCTTATTCTTCTTATAATAATTAAAAGTAAAACCTAACAA
>JAUZSS010306867.1:0-10248 GCA_035668195.1 Sarracenia psittacina
AATCTTACCGATTGAAACCTTAAATCAAGGTAAAAAAGCTTCTCCCACAACCCTAGCCTCGTCTCCAGCTGCCTCTGGTGAAGAAAAATAAGAACAAATCGAAATAAGCCTCAAAATCCCAACTTCGCGACTTAACAGGTTTTACTGATCTGCGACATCCACTCGAGCGGTGTTACTTCGCTCGAGTGAATACCGCTAGAGCGCTATGGGTTCACTCGAGCGGACCCTTAACTGTTTGGCCCGTCAGAAAAATTTCTGAACCGAGGCTCAAATCACTTCCAAAACTTCCGAGACTTGACCCGACACCCTATAATAATATTCTAGTGGTTCCAAAACACTAACTTCGAATAGTCGAGCCCGATTTAAGATCGAAATTTAATTAATACTAAAAATTCAAAATTAAAATGGGTCAGGCCCCTACAGCTTGAGCGGTCTTATGGAAGATGATTAGCTTATTTAGCTTGTGGTTTGGGTTGTTGGATCATAACT
The DNA here is from genome assembly GCA_035668195.1 of Sarracenia psittacina. NCBI lineage: Eukaryota > Viridiplantae > Streptophyta > Magnoliopsida > Ericales > Sarraceniaceae > Sarracenia > Sarracenia psittacina. The sequence goes on from JAUZSS010306867.1 coordinate 490, forward strand.
TTTCTTTCTTTCTCTCTTTAAGCTCCCCAAAGTCTTAAGAGCTCTCTAGGACTTGGAGAAGGGTGATCTTGGTGGATCTTGGGCCTTGTTTGGTATGTTTTCTTGGATTGAAACTTTGAGATTCTTGGTTTCTATTATTTTTTTTACGTTTCCACCGAACCAATTTTGATTTTAGGTGTTTGGTTGAGATTTGAAGCTTAAAGTGGTGATTCCTAGCTTCCTCTATACTTATGTGGTGGGATATATGCTAATCATTGACTATCAATTTAGTAAGTGTTGTATATTTCTATTTTTAATTGAAAAGGTTAGAATATACACGTTGTGATCGATTCTACCAAAACCTAAATGTATGGAACTTTAAGAAGTTAGTTTTTATGCCTCTACATCATATTTAGGGCATATCCATCTTTTTAATTTGTGAAATGGTTTGGTGTGGTACAAAACATGCCCAATGCGAGATATGGAAGATATCAGGGTTTGACGGGCTTAAACTTGTGGTTTCGAGAAAATAGTTAGTTTTCCTACTACTATAACATGACTAGAGCATGCCTATCTTTTCATTTGAAAATTGGCCAAGCGCTGTGAAACGTGCCTAAATGGACTAGGGTTCAATTTGGGCGAAATTAGGGAAAAAAGTGTTTTTTGTTCAAAACCTTAAAATTGACTTGAGATATATGAAATTGAACCTTGATGGGGTGCATGTGGATAAAAATGTCTATATTTTATATGTTGGGTTTGATATCCAACTTGAAAATTTTGGATAAACTTACATCCCAATATAGTCCAAGAAGGAAAATACCAAAACCAAGGTGGTCCGAAACGGCGAAAACAGAAATCGATTCTGTGAACGTGTAGCCGTTGTCCTCCTGATCAAGCGTGCGGTCCCAGAATCCAAGCCAAAACCTCATGAACCATGAAAACCCAAGCCCTAGATGCTCCAACAACGTTCTAGAGAGAAAGGAGAGCATAAAGACTTAAGAAACTTAACCCCTAAATCAAATAAAGCCATAGCCTTCAAAGGTTGAATTAAAGGGGACCACTTGAGCGGTCTCTAGCTCGCTCGAGCAAACTCAGCTGAGGTTGAGGCTCCAAAAATGATGCAAAATAATTTGAGTTTCAGTCCAAACGCCACGGAACTTTTTTGGATAACACATAAAAATCTAACTCTGAAAACCGAAAAGGGCTTGGCGAGAATCCATGAGGAACAAATCCAAATTTAAAACACCGTCAATGAACAAGTACTTTATGTTTTGAAATTGAACCTTCAAACTGAACGTAAAACGTATACAAGTGTATAAATGTATAAACGAGGGTCAGACCCTCACAGCATACCCCCATAAAAAGGATTTCGTCCCCAAAATCAAACATACCTAAGGAAGAAAACAACTCTAGATGTCTGGCACAAACCTCATCCTCGCGTTCCCTAATGGCCTCCTCCACGCGGTAATGAAGCCACAAAACCTTCACAAGGGGTATGGTCTCACCCTGAAGAACCTACTCTCGTGTATTGAGAATCCTCAACGATTTCTCCTCGTAATTGCAATCCTCGTCGACCTCTAACTCTGATCAGTCAATGGTATGAGATGGATTGGATTGGTACTTCCTCAACATGGAAACATGAAACATGTTGTGCACAAATGATAAACTCGGAGGTAAAGAAAGCCTATACGCAACCTTCCCTACTAAACACGGAGGTAAAGAAAGCCTATACGCAACCTTCCCGCTTTATCTCTAGTGGATTGAAGATGAAGAAACATCAAAATAAGGGGTTTTCTTCAAATAGATATGATTTGCTCTCTCCCGATCTTGGAAACTATGAAGAGTGTTTTCCCGCTTTATCTGGGACAAAGCTTACAGTCTCTAAACCTAAGGTGGAACCGATTGCTCCAACCAAAGTTCCTGTAGGATTCAAAGAGGAGAAGGATCAAAGTGCGGAAGATCCTCTCGGGAAGATGATTGAAGACGCATGGAGCCCCTTTTCTCCTGGTGATGAGGGTTTGTCTCGTGAGGATTTGGACAAGGTAGAGAGGCGCTTTGAGAAGATGGCCCTAAAAGCTCTAGGGAAAGCAAAACGAGCATGTAGTCCTCTAAATGATGCCGAACTGGGAGAGGTTATTGGCTGGTTGGCCTGGTATAGGGGATCCCCCTCTACGGAAGAACTAAGTAGGGAAATCAAGTTTGATACTCCTGTTAAAGGCATGAATCCCGACCCTGTTGAAGTCGGAAAAGGGGGAAAGTTGGTTTCGGACATGGTTGCTCCAACATCAAGAGAGGAGGAAGTTAAATCAGATAAGGGCCGAGATCCAGGTGCTGTCTCGTTGGATAGAAATGAGGTCAGGGATGCTCCGTTGGTTGCTAAGGTTCACTCTACCAGTTCAGAAACAGGGGAGATAGAAGATGAAGCCGACGATGGCATTTTGAACAATGTAATTGAAGATGCATCAACCGATAGGGGCGAAGAATCTTCCACTGAAGAATCGTCATCAGAGCAAGAGGGATCTGAGCTGGAGACTGATTCGGGTGAGAATGAACAGAACGTACAGAGGAGCGATGTTCCTAAGATCCAGGTATGTTCGGATAATGATAATTTGTGCAAAAATAGTGATTTGGTGGTTGTCAATGCTAAGTTATTGGAGGCCGGTTGTAAGGAGGGCAACAAGATGATTCAGTCGGTGGTGTGCGAAGGGCCTTATGGACATGCCCTTAACATGTTCGACGAATTGCCTCACCCACTTTCTAAGCAAAATATTGAAAGTTGAGTTATAGGGCAAGATGTCGCCAATGTAGTAAGGGAAGTAGCCAACGATGGGTCTGATTCTCTTGATCGTATCTTCTTTGGCCAAAACAAACAGGATAGTCCATTCGAAATGGTAGCCAACAAGTCTCCGAAGGTGGCATCCTCGGGTCTTCAATCTGGTGCGCATAATGTGTTTGTTAAAAAGCCCATTAAGGAGCAGACTCCTGCTGTGTTGGCAAAAGATGTTGGAGATGTTGGGGAGGGCCATACTCCTTTAGGCCCTGAGAGTTTGAATGTAGGTTGTAAGCCCAATTTGCTCAACCCGATTATAGGGTTTAAACCTGTAGCCAATTCTTGGGCGAAAATTGTTGCCACTGGAGGGAAATATGATGCCCAAAAGGTGTCTGTTGACAGCTCTAAGGCTAAAGAATATCGTCCTAGGCTTAATCTCCGTAGTGGGATTAAACTAGATTTTGTTGAGCCTCCAATCCCGAGAATCATTGATATTGATGAGGATATGATTGATGAGAAACCGTGGGAATCATGCCTTGTTGGGTATTTCATTGATGCAAGCCTGGCTTTTGGTTTGGTTAGAGCAACGACCATGACTCTATGGAGAAATGAAGGTCTCTTAGATGTTTATGGTACTGACAGCGGTTTTTTCTTCTTTAGATTTAGTTCTGCGATAGCTATGGAGAATATATTGGAGAAGGGTCCCTGGCAGTTTTCTGGTAAGCTTCTTATTTTGCAAAAATGGAGTAAAAGGTTTAGATTCTCGAAGGATGATTTTTCTAAAATTCCTATGTGGGTTAAACTCCATAATTTATCCCTAGAATCTTGGAATGTTAGTTATTTTAGTAGAATTGCGAGTACCATTGGGACTCCTATGTTTCTTGATAAGGCAACAGATACAAAACTTTGAATCTCATATGCCAGGATTTGTATTGAAATCGATGCAGCTAAGCCTTTGTTCCAGACAGTTACGGTGAGGTGTGAAGGGGATAATATAGAGATTCTAGTGGAGTATCAGGGGTTACCGCCTATGTGTAATCGATGTAGTGCTTTTGCTCATTTGTCAGTTAAATGTAAATATATGAATGTTGATAATGAATGATGTTCTGCTGGGGAAGATTGGAAAGATAATGAGCATGATAGCTCCTCGGGGTCGTCAGATTCGGCGGAATGGATTAGAGTGAGGAAAAAAAGAAATAAAAACAGGAGACAGGAGAAGAGTAAGACTAATGTCGTGAAGAGTGTTGATCGGCCTGCTGCTCCTGGATGTTCTCAGCCTGGTGCTCAGCCCCGTCGCTTCTCGCGCCGCTCGGTTGTTCAGTTCCGAGGCTCAGAACAGCCTCGCCGCTCGGCCCCGGATAGTGGTCCCGTGGATAGTGTTTGCTGCACAGCCCCTCTTCATAGCCGAGCTGCCCAAGCCTCTCTACTCATCCAAGCAGTAGAGGGGGCGGGCAAGCTGGGGAATTGTCCGAGAAGTTGATCGGTTGTTAGTTATCTTTTGTGTACCATATATGGTTTTGTTGATGTTTTGGTAAGAGTGATGTAAGTGCTCTTGTTTCGTTATTTTGGCTTCTTTTGGGTATGTAGTAGGTTGGGTTTTCTTTGGGTTGTAAAGCCTGGGGAATGCCCCTTGTAAACTTGTAATTAATTTTTTCTTTTTTTATTCAACTTACCTTATCCAAAAAAAAAGGTTTTGGTTTGGAGACATGATGTGTCAGTCACCATTTACCTTAGGTAATTTTGGAGGTATCTATTTAAGACTTTAAATTTGTCATTATTTTGGGATGATATCTGGAACTAAGGTTCAATTGTACTTCCGAAAGTCAAAAAAAAAAAAAACTTCTTACCAAAGGTTACTAGCGAACATTGAGTCCGTCATCCGTGTCAGATAAAATGTTAGAGGGTAGACAATGCCATTTGTAAATGTTGTCAAGGAAGACATTAGCAACCTCTGCAGAAGTATATGGATGAGATAGTGCTAGGAAATAAGCATACTTACTAAGCGTATTTACCATTAGTAGACTTGCATTCTTCCCTTCAGAGTCTGACAGGCCTTCTATGAAATTCATAGCAATGTCAGTCCAATTCAGCTTGGGTATGGGTACTGGTTGTAAGAGGCCAAGAAGTTTGACATTTTCACTTGTTCTCTTACATGTTTCACATTGAGCCACATGATTTTGGATTTTCCTTCACATACCCTTCCATTAAAATGTTCTTTTGATTCGATGCAATGTTTTGTCTACCCCGAATGCCCTCCCAATACTTGACCATGAAATTCTTTTAGTATTATCATTATACTTCAGTAACTCATGCTGTCACGTGCACCCTGGGAGCTGATTGTTGCTATGCGCAGCCCTTGTAGCATTTGCTGCAATATGGGATTCTCTGCTACACTAGCTCTCAACTCTTCCAACCATTTATTTTCCAAAACTGAATATGCCTTAATTTTCCTCAAGAAACTTCCTACGCTGTCAAAGGATTGTACATTTCCTTTCTCTGTAATTTTGGGAGTGCATCAGCAACTTGGTTTTCTTTTCTTAACTTATGTATAATATTATGTTCGAAACCCAATAATTTTGATAGTCATTTCTGTTGTGAAATAATTGTAATTCTTTGCTCCGACTATTGCTCAAGTCTATGGTGATTGGTCCTAATTATGAAAAGTCTTCCTCAGCAGTGTCTCCAAATTCAAACAGCTGTCATTATTGCGAAAAGTCCTTTTTCATATGTGTAGGTGGCATGATTCTTAGGAGATGGGGATTTTTTTCATGAATGCAATTGGTCTCTCTAAGCACCGCTCGCATACCAGTTCCAAAAGCATCACGTTCAATGACAAAACTCTTTATTATAATCTGGTAATGGTAAGACAAGAGTTTGAGTCATGATCTTTTTTCAATCTGGTAATACCTCCTCAACTTCAGTATACCATCCAAATTAGTAGGGATGTGAGAGGGTTACAAATCTTACCACACCCTTGTACAAACCTTTTACAATAGCCTGTCATGCATAGAAATTTTCCAAGAAATTCAGATTTGAAGGTGTAGACCATTGTAACATGCATTGAATTTTGGTTGGTTCTGCTGATACCCCAAGGTTCACTGATCAAAAGTAATCTATCTCAGACTTCCCAATGTTGTATTTGAACAATTTTTGCATACAACTGATTAAAGTCGAGCACCTTCAAGGTAGTCCTGACATGTGAAAGATGATCATCCCCGTTTCTACTATACATGAGAATATCATCAAAGAAGACTGAAATAAATTCCCTTGGAAAATACCTGACGAAATCGTTCGTCAGTGACTAAAAAGTAGGTGGCATTAATTTTCTCCCGTTTAGTAACGTAGTTGTCCGGAATTTTTTTTTTTGAAGTTGAGGGATGTGATGAATGTTGTTGGTGAACACGAGTAGTATGGTTATATTGTAATGACATATAAGTAGTATAATTTTCTTCTAACAGAATAAGGGTGTCCAATATGTAAGCAGGGACGTTACAAATGGAGTTGTGAAGACTCTTTGACAACGTTCTTCAAGATGATTGGACGTGAGAAATTAGTGACAAAACTCAGATGAGGTTGACAAGTATTAGACTTGATGCCTTGCGAATAATCAAAGCTAACCGTCGACCGGGTCGTGGGTATCTCTATATGAATATCAGAATAGCGCAACGGAAGCATGACAGAAACCCTGCTTTGATTTCGGGGACGAAATCTCCTAAGCGGGAGAAGTTGTAACGGCCCGACCCATTTTATTTAATAATTTGCAGTTAAAAGAAAGTTAATATTAATTAATTGGCCGATTGAGAAATTTAAAGGCTAAATTATAAGATTTATTAATAATGATAATTATAATTTTTATCTTTTGTTTAAATCAATATATTTTTGTAAAAAAAATTTAATTAAAATTAAATAAATAATAATAAATAAATAAATAAATAAAAACTAGCTGCTGAACGCATCCTAGGCTGCGCATATTCCAGAAGCATCTTCCACTTTCGAGGCCAAAAATAAAAATGGGAGAAGCTTCAAGAAGATGAGGAGGAAGCAAGAGAGAGAGAGAGAGAGAGAGAGAGAGAGAGAGAGAGAGAAAGCAGGGAAAGGGAAAGAGAGAAGTCGAGTATGAGAGAAGAAGGAGGAAGAACCGGCCAGGTACTTCCAAAGCCGACCCAAGTCCGGTGAAACCTAGCCACGTCGATGCGAGCAAAAGGGAGAGAAACAAGAAAAAAAATTCGAGAGAGAAGAAGAGGAAGCTAGTACACCACTGTGGCGCCATCGCCGATGCTGCTCCATTGAAGAGAGGGGCGAAACCAGAAGAGAAGAAGAAGATGGAGAGGAAGAGTGGCGTTTTTGCAACTATTGCGGTCTGATAATTTCTGATTCTATTCTTTGGAATCTCTCTTCATGAGGTGAGATCTTGAACTTAATGATATCAATTTTTCATATTGAAGTATTGATTCTTTGAAAATTTTAAAGGAGTAAGTCGAAAATTTATATTGCCGAAAAGCAGGGCAATGCCGAATTGAGAAAATTAATAGGATCAACTGAGACTTTTTTTGGGATTGGTGTGTTGCTGGTATAGATTAAGGTTTTAAATTTGAAAAAAAAAATATTATTTGCAATTTTCCTTTTGAAACCGTCAATTACCTTTCTGCATTTCAATTTCATCCTTCCCCCTCATCTTCAGCTTTACACTATTCCGTTCTCTCCTCTCACACTGTCACCGACGGAAACTAAGAGCTTATTTTTCTTCCTTTTAGTTGAAAAAAAAAATTTGATTAATTTTCTGATTTGATTATTGATTTTTGGCTGAATCATACCTACTGATCAACTGATAGATTAATCGAGGATCACCATGGTTGCAACTCGATGCTTCCCTTGCTTCTTACTTTGTATTCCTTGCTTCCGAAGTAAAAAGGAAGATGGAGAAATATGCCACCACTTCCGTCGCAAGCTGTCGATCGTGTCAACTATTATCTTAATCAAGACATTGATTCGGCTCCAATTCAGGTAGGAATCTAACTATAACTACTTTAATTCATGTCTACATGATTGAAATTTTGTTAAAATTCATGTTTGGAATTTGTTTTTGGTCGAGCTTAAATAATCTGTTTAGAGCTTGATTATACGAAATTTATGATTTGGAATTTGAATTAGGATATTTTTTTACTTCACTATCGTGTAGGAAGAAGAATTGAGGAATTAGTTGAAAATTAATGAGAATTCATGATTAGAATTAAGCAAAATTTCAGTATTCTTCAACGGAAAACAATGAATTAATCGATCGGTAGGGTCGGTACCATTCTATCCATTCTTCGCCTCCTTCGGGGTTTCTTTTCTAAAATCAATTTGTTGTGTTCATGATCATGATGATTTGATTAATTATAAATGAAGAATTTTGAAGTCATGGATGAATGCGCAAGAACAAATTGAGTTTTAGATATGGTAAAATTAATTTTTTTTCAACAAGGGCCCTGTTTGCGGAAATGGTCTAAACTGGTTCTTTGCTTGCCTTTGGATGTTATGAGATTTTGTTGAAATTCATACTTGTGATAAAATTAAATCAAATGTGGGACTAAAGTCGGTAGGTTGATCTTAAATTGAAAGCTAATAAGTTAATGGACCTAAATCGGGATGGAATTGGGTTAGGCTTTCGAAATCTAATCCGGATTTGATGGAATGGTTGGAACCTGTCTGAATCATTGAATTGGGATTTTGTACAAACCAAGATCAGTTTTGTAGTTGATGAACTATATGAAAGTACAGGTTCTAACATGAGAAATCATAATATTAATTTTCCTTGTGCTCAACTCGTAAATATGCTTAAGATTTGAATATAAGAATTGGAATGTGGGATCATAAACATGAAACTGGAATTAGAGGTTGATATAGATTAAAGTTTTTGGGAGGATTTTATTACAAGAACTTTTATTATACATATATATATAGAGAGAGAGAGAGAGAGAGTGTGATTATTTTGGGGGAGTCTTGTACCTAGGAGAAAATGTGAAATATGCAATTACTTTGATTTCGAAAGTTTGACAGATATATGTTGGGAATTTGATAAAGAATCTATGTATGGAATCCATGATAGAAATATAATTTGAAGCCAGGATTTTAGTGATGATGAAAAGAAATGAATGCTGAATATGAAGATTTTGGCAAAACATGGTATAAAGGTTTTGTGTTGAAAATTGAACACAAAGATGAGAATATAACAATTTCTATGTTATGTAAGCTATAGCATGTACATAACTGAATTTGACAGTAATAGAAGAATTGAGAAAGTGTTGATTAAGGGAAGTGGATTCAAACACAAATTGATGTAGATATAAATGAATTATGTTGACAAGCATGTGATGTTGAATAAATGATTGGATGTGTGTAGGTGTGATACGACGAAATTTGTAAATTGTTTGCATGATTAGTTGTTCGATAGTTGGTTTGGGCCCTTGAGAATGAGAATGTGATATTCAATTATTTACATGTTATATGTTGTGATTTAGAAAAGTGCACTTGAAATTAACATAGATAAATGCACTATTATGTATTGATAGCAAACGAGTTGTATACATGTGTACATGGATTATGATTATGCTTGTGTTGATGAGGTGGTGCTACTAGTTGATTGATATGTAGGATTTTAACTAATCCTTTTCATTTTTATGTTGTATGTTGAAATCTTAGAATGTTGTATTGCAAGAAGCGTGTCGAATATTAAGTGAATTCTTGACAAGATTATTTAATTTGTCAAGATACGGATTTGATTAATGTGATATTAAAGAAGTTAAATCATGGAAACCCAAAAAGAAAAATTGAGAATCCTTGGATGAATGGATCGATAAAGGGACTCAAATTAATAAATTAATGGATAGAGTAACACTTGAATATGTAATTGACAAATGAAATCATGAACATGTGAATTTGAGACGGATGATGTGTGACGGCATGGAGCCGATTTGATTGTGACGGCATGGAGCCGATTTGATTGTGGGCATGGAGCCATTGTTGAGATC
>JAUZSS010307957.1:0-10248 GCA_035668195.1 Sarracenia psittacina
ATAAATGCGCCATAAATGCGCAATATAACTGCTCGCACGGTTTCAAGGTGGTTCACGATCTTCCACGTTCGCACACGTTATGTCCTCTCCGTTTCCCTGTCCTGCTGATTTGAGGGGCTGACGGGTGTTCACTGCTTTACTCACTGGTGTTGCTGTATTCACGGAATCTGAGAGCTTCTATCTACGAGGAAGTCTAATGGCCAGAAAGTCAGACAATGCTTCGATTGGCGGGGGAAGAGGACAAGGCAGAGGATGAGGTCGCGGTAGGGGGCGCAGGAGAATTTCTAGAGAAGCTGATCCTTCGTCAAGTGTTCAACCCGCGGTTCGAAGAGGAGCAAGCATCGCTCTCCATTCTAGAGGTGGTACCGCCAAGAAGAAGAAGACCATTACCGAATCCCTTCCCCAAGGGTGAGGTGCCCTGGTAAAGAGGAGAGGGACCCAGCAAAATGTCACCGGAAGCCCTCTTAGAAGGCCTTTTGCTGGTGAGGAGCCAGCACAGAACATGTTCGATGGCGGCGACAATGATGGCGCAAGCGGAGCAGGCTACATCGAACGAGGTCTCACCGTCTCTAACTACAATTATCTGAATGAACTTTCAGCTTCAAAATTCTTCAGGCTATATAGCTATCATGCTGGCAAGGTTCGTCTTATCGACCTCCTTTTTATCAGAATAAACTCCAGGTTTTCCTAGTCATTTTGACGGTAGCAAAATTGTCGTTGATGCAGGCGATGAGCTTAGGTTATTGGGCTACAAGGCGTATGTTGATCGAACGTCGAATTAGTCGGGCCCTGGTGCGTGAGAATGAGCACTTACGCTCAGAACTGGAACGTCTGCGGTTAGAGCTGACCCAAGGAAGCGCCAGGAGCGGGCTGGCTATGTCAAAGGGGAAAGCAGTCTTCATTGATCTAAATGAGGAGCAGGATTCTGACTGGCTAGAGGTTGACTCTCCCTGCTGAGAGGACCATTGGGGAAAGCAACCGAGCTCTCCTCCCTCTCCTCCACCTACTGCACCGCTTTATTAAGTTTCTGCTGAACTAATTTAAGCATATTGTTGTTCTGAATATCTTCAAACAATTCTCTTCTTTGGTAGTTTTTGATGAACTTCTTCTGCAAGTAGTTTTCCTATTTTGGGAAGTATCTGACTCCCCAGGCTATAGGTTGTGTGATTTATTTAACTGAATACTTACCATTTTGCTTTGTCATACTACGCCCTCTGGGCTTGATGTCATGGATTCGGGTAGCTGGTACTTGATGTTGATCATTGTAGATTTAGGGCTCCGATCTTGGTCGGCAGAGTAAATAATGCTGAGCCTGACCGGCGAAGCGTTGGGCCTGATTGGCAAGATACTGAACTAAGCCGGTGAAGGGCCGAATTTGATCGGCGATGTCAGCCGAGCTTGATCGACAAAGTTAGCTAAGCTTGATTGGTAAAGTTAGCCGAGCTTGATCGGCATAATTAATTGCCACTTCCTTCTCTTCGGGGGTCAGTGTCATATGAAGAGGTTGGTCAAAAAACACGTAAGCCTATATATCCCTTTTCTGCGAATGGCTAAAATATGGCTTTTATGACTTGTCAGCCCAGAAGCCTTGCTAAGAACCAGTATATGCTTGGCCTACCAGCACGTGGGCTTTGCAGAGAAATGAGAAGACCGACCAGGGAGCCTAGAAGCGGCCAATATGTCCTATGAGTCCGATCAGCTCGGTGTCCTTCATATGGATATCTCGATGTATCTCCCGGCATGCAAGCATGGGGTTTATAAGGAATCCTGCCCACTGAGTCAGATTAGCCGTAGAGGAAACATGGTCTTCGGATTTTTTCGGTAAGGTCTCGTACGTAAGCGTAGGAGATCTTCGGATAGTCTTTACAGACAAGTGTTGCAGGAATATAGCTTCCAGAAATAAGGAGTATGTCTGGCGAAAAATAGAAAGTGCGCGCACCCGCAAATAGTTTAAAGCAGCACAACATGTAGGCAGAAAATTTTATGCTAAACTATTATATACTATGTCCTAAGTCCTAGATAGATATCTACCATAACAGCTAACTTCTATGCCCTATGCCCTAAATTCTAGGCCGACCACTGATAACACTGATAGAGAATGGGAGGAATCTGAGGTCTCCCGACCTATAAATGAAAAATTATTGATCGAGCCGGGGGATCAATTAGGACAACTAATCAACTATCTCGCACACAGCACTGGTCGAATATTGGATTTGGGATAAGACCTGCATCCGTTGGACTTAATTGGGGTAAGACCCTTTTGTCCGTTGAGTGCTATGGCCAATATGGCCGATGGCTTCCGTTAAATAGCATGAGGCATAATAGCTGCAAAGAGATAAATATGTTGAACCCAACACGTAAGCATGGGTCTTCCTGCAGATTGAAATGATATATTGAACCCAACGTGAGAGCATGAGTTTCTACATGAATGGAGATGATATATTTCACCCAGCGCAAGAGCATGTGTTTCTTCTTAAATGGAGATGATATATTTAATCCAACGCGAGAGAATGAGTTTCTTTATAAATGGAGATGATATATTGAACCCAACGCGAGAGCATGAGTTTTTTCATAAATGAAAGAGCATTCCCTAGTGTGTAAAAATGAAGATCTTGAAATACACCCTTGTAGGGCTTACAGGATTTATCCCGTAGGGTTGTAATATGCCTCGTAAGATCTTAAGAGTGTACCCCTGTAGGGTTGCTCAGTGAATATTTGTAGAAATAGATAATGTTGACTCTGCCCGTAGGTATGTGTTTTCAAATGAATCGTCTCTTGTATTAATCGAGGGCTGACCTCCTTGCTGCCCCAGAGTACAGTTTGAACCCGAAGCTAATTTGTTCGGGCTGACAATTTCTTCCAGTTATGGATAATATTTTCGGGGATGTTCGGCATTCCACGGATGGGACAGGTCACGCCCGTCACGTCTTGGAGTCTATAGGCTCCTTTTCCTGCTACGGCCTTGTCTATGTAAGGTCCTTCCCATGATGGCCCGAGCTTTCCCTCCGAAGGGCCTTTTGTGGCCAACATCACCTTTCTGAGAACTAGATCCCCTGGCTGAAAGCTCCTTTCCTGAACTCTGGCGTTGTAGTTACGTCGTATGCGAGCTTGATAGGTAGCTACCCGTAGTGCCGCTCTCTCTCGCTCTTCTTCAACCAGGTCAAGGTCCAGGGCGAGTTTTGGATCAAATAAGGTCATTCTGGCGTTGGGTAGCCCCAGCTCTACTAGGATGACTGCCTCATGCTCGTAGGTCAGTAGATAAGGTGTAGCCCCTGTTGGAGTCCTAGCCATCGTTCGGTAAGCCCAAAGGACTCCCAGAAGTTATTCGGCCCACAATCCCTTGGCTTTACCGAGCTTAGTTTTGATAATCTTGAGCAATGAGCGATTCGTAACCTCTACCTGCCCGTTGGACTGGGGATGAGCCGGTGAGGCAAAGTGGAGCTCAATGTCCCAGTCAGCACAAAAGTCTTTAAATCTCCTATTGTCGAACTGCTTTCCATTGTCTGTTACAATAATATTCGACACACCGAATCTACTGATGATTATCTTCCACACAAACCGAGTTATGTTCTGATCGGTGATATTGGCCAGCGGCAGGGCCTCCACCCATTTGGTAAAGTAGTTGATGCCCACTAACAGAAACTTAACTTGTCCCTTCGCCATAGGAAGGGGACCCATACTGTCTGAACCCCATTGTGCGAAAGGCCAGGGGGTTACCAAAATGGTGAGGTTAGCAAGGGATGGGTGAGAGGTATTTGCAAATTGCTTGCATTTGTCGCATTTTGGCAACAAATGCCTTGGCATCTTCGGCCATGGTTGGCCAATAGTATCTGGCCCTGGCCGCTTTCCCGGTGAGGGCTCGATACCCTAAGTGGTTACCGCACATTCTATCATGTATCTCTCCCATAACATATTGGGCTTCCTGGGGGTCCACGCATCATAGATAAGGGACAACTATACTCATACGATATAACATGTCTCCAATTAATAAATACCTGGTGGCCCTTGATCTGAGCCTCCGAGCTTCGATCTTATCTGTCGGGAGCTCTCCTGTTCGGAGGAAGTTAACAATAGGTACCGCCCAACTATCATTCCCTAATACCTGGACTGGGATGCCTCCAGTGCTGGAGACAAGATGCGTTAATGGGAAACAACGAATGATGTGCCCTCCACTGCCTGTTCCAAAACTCCCGAGGCGTATTGGGCAAGTCGATCAGCTTCCAAGTCCTCTAACCGCGGAACCTTGTTGACTTCTACTGCCTTGAAGCTGGCGAGGAGACGCTTTGCCTCAGTAGCATATCCCTTCAGACTTTCGCTCCTTACCTCACACCGATCATTGGCTTGTTATACGAAAAGCTAAGAGTCTGTATAAATTGCCATCTGGTCAGCCCCATAAGCCTGACCTAGTTGCAATGCCCTGATGAGGGCTTCATATTCGACCTCATTGTTAGTCACCGGGAATTCCAGTCGAATGACATGCTTCATATGGTCACCTTGTGGCGATAAGAAATAGAGTCCGACTCCCCTGAGGGTCTTCCTGGATAAACCATCGATATAAACTTTCCATGCCTTCAGTAGATCAATCATTTGGGCCTTGGAGCTGGACAGAGCGGTCTGACGCTCGGGTGATGGTTCCTGATCTTTCGTTTGATCCAACTCCACTAGCTCGACCAAAAAATTTTCTACTGCCTGGACTTTTAATGAGGTCCGAGGTCGGAACTCCATCTCAAATTGGCTGAGCTTGATGGACCATTGAGCTATTCGCCCCGAGAGTTCTGGCTTCTGAAAAATTTTCCTCAGCGGCTGATCCGTGAGTACTACGATGGGGTGTGATTGGAAGTAGGATTGTAGCCTTCTGGATGTGATCATGAGGGCATAGGCTAGCTTTTCCAATTGAGGATACCTGGTCTCGGCTGGAAGGATGATCCTGCTAATGTAATAAATAGGTTTTTGCTCGCCTGAGTTGTTTTTGATAAGTGTGGCATTGACAGCGACGGGGGAAACGACCAGGTATAGGAAGAGTTCTTCGCTCAGCATCGGGCTTGACAGTAAAGGAGGGCTGGCCAAGTAGACCTTGAGGTCGGCGAAGGCCTGACTGCATTCCTCTGTCCAGACGAAAGTCTTATTCAGCACTTTGAAGAAAGGCAAACATTTATCCGTTGATTGCGAAACGAAACGATTGAGGGCTGCCACTCTCCCAGTGAGGAGCTGCACATCTTTGGGTTTCGTGGGTGGCTGCATGTCGATGATTGCCCGGATCTTATCTGGGTTTGCCTCTATCCCCCTTTGACTGATTAGGAAACCGAGAAATTTTCCGGAGGATACGCCAAAGGCACATTTGATGGGACTGAACCTCATCTGATGCTGCTCCAAGACTTGGAATACTTCGGCAAGATCGGCCAATTGCTGGTCGGTAGTCCAGCTTTTGACCAGCATATCGTCAATGTAGACCTCCATGTTGCGTCCAATCAGTGCCTCAAACATCTTATTGACTGTCCGTTGGTAGGTGGCTCCCGTATTCTTGAGTCCAAATGGCATGACCTTGTAGCAATAGGTACCCATGGGGGTGATAAAAGATGTCTTCTCCTGATCGGGTTCATACATAAGAATCTGATTATAGCTGGAGAAGGAATCCATGAAGTTAAGGAGTTTATGGCCTGAGGTTAAATCCACCAGAAGATTAATTCTGGGCATGGGATAGCTATCCTTCGGGTAAGCTTTGTTTAGGTCGGTGAAGTCTACGCACATCCTCCACTTCCCATTCGGTTTCTTTACCATCACCACATTGGCTAACCAATCTCCATATATCACCTCTTTGATGAATCCCGCCACCTTAAGTTTGTTTGTTTCCTCCATTATAGCGTCTTGCCTTTGTTATGCGAACGCACAATGCTTCTGCTTGACTGGTCTTACGTCGGGATCGACGCTCAGTCGGTGGACCATGAAGTCTGGAGATATCCCTGGCATATCTTCGTGGCTCCAGGAAAACACATGCTTTTGTTTCACAAGGAACTCTATCAGTGAACTCTTCAGGTCACCTTGCAACTGTGTCTCGACCTTCACTGTTCTCGCTGGATCTGTTCGACTAACCGATATCTCCTCGAGATTTTCGACTGGTTGAGGATGCCACTGATCGTCATTTGGCCCTGGGTCCAGACCTTCGACGGGTAAACCCTCTGGGGGTGAAGCCTCGCTGGTACCCGCCTCCTCCAGGGTAGTCGCATAACATTCTCTGGCTAATTGCTGATTGCCCTAGGCGTATCCTACTCCTTCAGAGGTAGGGAATTTAATCTTCAAGTGATAAATAGAGACGGAAGCCTGAAACTGGAAAAGGGCGGTGCGGCCCAGAATGGCATTGTAGGCCGAAGGCAAATTCGCTATCGTGTAGGTCAACATTCCCGAAATCTTTTGCTTCCTATCTCCCAAGACTGTGGGAAGCGGAATCGCTCCTAATGGGTACCCATTTTCCCCTGCCAACCCGGCAAATGGCATGGTCACTGGATGAAGCTTATGTTGACCGATCTGCATCTGATTGAAAGCTCCAATGAACAAAACTTCAATAGCGCTCCCCGTATCAACGAGGACTCTCCGAACTATTCGGTCGCCGATCATCAAACTGATGACCAGTGGATCGTCATGAGGCTGCTGGATTGATCGGCCATCCTGATCAGTAAAGAAAATGGTGGACGAGCTCGAGTTGGAAGGCCGACCTTCAGTGGGACGGCAAATATTTGGACCTGGTAGAGGTCTCCAATCCGAGGACCCGCATGCTATTCTTTGGACTTCAAGGTGGCTTTTCACCGGCGCTTTCTCCCGCCGAGAAGTTTGGGGTCGGGTATGGTTTGATGGGCCACGCCTGGGTTGGTGGTGATACATTATCTACCGCCGATCAGCACAGAGCTGATCCAGCTTTCCTTGTATGACCATCCTTTCCACATGAACCTCGAGCTGGTTGCAATGCTTGGAATCATGCCCGTAACCTAAATGGAACTCACAGTACTGATCCCCTGGTTGTTGAGCCGAATGAGACTTTACCTTATTTGACCGGCCGAGCTCTGTACTTCCCCGGATATGAGTTAATGCCTGAAGTAAAAAAGAATTAAGGGGTGTGTAGTGGCGAAACTTGGATTTTTCATGACACCTATTCGGCTTGATGGTCCCACTTTCCTGCCTTGGCGGGATGTTGTCTTCGTAAAAGCTCAGGCTCTTCCTGATGCTGCTTCTGATTGGCTCATTGCCTAGGGCCAGTCCCTCCTCCCCTGGTTCGGGAGGCCCTCCCGGGGTATTGGACTGTCGGTATTCCACAATATCTTCTGCGCTCATATACCTCTGGGCCCTTCTCATGAGCTCGAACATTCCTCCCGGCGAATCTTCTAATATCACGAACAGGAAGCGGGAGGGTTGCAAACCTCCTAAGAAAGCTGTCATCACAATTTTCTCATTTCCTCCATCGATATGCAGGGCTTCATGATTAAATCGGCTCACATAGGCACGGAGAGACTCTATACTTCCCTAACTAATGCCCAGCAGGGATGTGGCTTGCCTCCGACATCTCTGGGTTCCAACAAAATAGTCGATAAACGCCTAGGCGAGTTGAGCAAAGTAATGGATGGTATTCGGCTGGAGCTGGGCGAACTAGGCCTTGGCCAGTCCATGGAGAGTCGCTGGGAAAGCACGACACATGATCTCTTGTGGGACGGCATGCAGATACATCCAGGTCTGAAAAGTATCCACATGGTCGGAGGGATCAGTAGCCCTGTCAATGGGTCGATCAACGGCATCTTGAACCCCGATGGCACGGGAGCATCCATCACGGCAAGATCGAAGGGAGAAGCCCCCTGGTAGATCCAGCGACCATCGTTGGAGATGCCTCTTTCCTTCAGTATGAATTTCATCTCGTCGACTTTCGTCATAGCTGCATGTAATCGTTCATTAATATCTTCTTATGTTGCCTGAGTAGTCCTTCGGAATAGACCTGGCTCGTGCCCCCCTCATCATGGACGGATTGAGATTGACAAAAGCCTCACACGAAAACCTAGGACTCCACCTGAGCCTGGACTTGCAGGAGGAGATCCAGGTTGTGGACAACGAGGTGTAAAATTGCATCGGCCAGATGTTGGTTCTGTCTTTGCAAATGCGTAGGTGAAGAAGAACGGTGTGAATTCTTCGTGGGTTGCAAAACGGAAACATCAGTCATGGAGACATCCTAGCTATCCATTGAACTAGTTCGGGCAGTCCCCGGAGGGATCCTATACTATCAATAAATTTATAAATCGTTCCCACAGTGGCGCCAACTGATAACGTCAAGATTCCGTCGGGTTCCGAACTGGTGATCAAGGGGTCTACAACAGGTAGCAAATGGTTTAGGACAGGGTGCCGATGTCCCGGCATATCGTCTCCGATGCCTAAATTAGTAACAGAAGGAGAAGAAAATGTAAAGCCGTAAAGGAGCTAAAATGTAGAGAGAAGGTGGAGAAGAAGGTGAACAGTGGATTAATCAGTAAAATATGTTGTAAATTATGTGTGTTGTACCTTTCGTTAAGGCTACCTTATGAATATATATGTGGCCTGATCAGCCGACACGTAGCTTGATCAGCCGACACGTGGGCCCTTGAGATGAAGGCTTTACTGAGATGGGCTGAAGCTCGTCAGATCAAATATAGATATGTGCCCCTCACGTGACAAGAGAAGCTTGCTGGAGAAGATATCAACTCCCATCATTAGCATGTGCAGAATCTTTACACGTGTTTGAGCATGATTGGAGGTTGGTCTGATAAGTATTCCTTGTTATCATTACCCGTTATCATTGTAACTTGTCGTAGAAGATACGTTGTTGTCGAACTGGAGTGTGTCGATCAGAAAGTCTGGTTGGTATGAATGATTGGCGAGCTAGTTTGATAGAATTTTTCGGACAAGTAGCTCGGACATTGATGGTCGGTTCGCCGATTAGATCGGCTTGAGCTTTTGTTCGGCTCAGAGATCTGGATGAGCAAGACATAACGATGGTCGGCCCGTATGATCGGCATGTCCCAGGTATGTAGCACTTGGCTCGGCACATAAGAAGGTCGTGGTCCTGATGGTCAGACCTTGGGCCCATGTTGGTTGGATGGGTCTTCACGGGTCGGCTCATGGGTCGGACATCTTGAAAGTATAACTTTCATCTTGTAAATATGATAGTGATATAGATGTGTCTTTCCAGAATCCTGATCCATGTGTTTATACTGACCCGGCTTAGAGTGGTAAAAAATACCACCACATCATATGTCATGAATAAAATAGTCGTATAACGAATCTAATTAAAAAGCTAAGATAAAATAAAGAATTAATCTACTCCTAAAATACCAGGTTCAAGTTTCATCATAACCCGAGACAGACGAAAGACTTTGTCAAGCATGGCTGGATAGGGATCCATCTTAGAGTTGTTATCAAGCAGGGTTGCAACATCGGTTGGCAGCTTCTCATCGACGGTCGGACCTTCCAAGTTGGTTAGGTCGGGGGTCGGGTGTGGAATATTTGAGAAGAAATTGATTTTTTGTCATTGGAAATTGATGCCAGAATATGGGGATCTGAGGGTCTATTTATAGAATTCTGGAAAGTGTTGTCCTTCTCGAAATATGAGTCCTGGGTGACAACTGTCCAGACGGAAGTGGCGACACCGTTTGGACAAAAACGACATTTGCGTCCCGACAGAAATTGTTGAGAGTCCGGATGAAATTGGTGAAGCGTCCGGACGGAATCTGTTGAGTGTCCAGACGCAAAACTATGGTTTTGTATTTTTCTTTGAATTTTTGTCTTGTTTTCTAGGATTTGTTGTTTCTTTGACGTTTTGCATCACCACGCCTAAACCTGTATTAAACATAAAAATACTACAAATATATATTATTAAATAATATCTTGGGTATAACCTAATGTAAATAACGGGATAAAATCGTCACTTTTAAGTGCCGATCAGTACCTCTTTTGTAATAAAAAAACCTAACCACCTTGTGCCTCATATTTATGAAGGTCTCAACCGTCACATGATCTAAACCAGAAGATTTCAAGTGTTCATTCGTGGCTTGATGATTAAATAGGTTTTACACGTTTAAATTCGTCATCAAGTGTTTGTCAAATCTTTAAATTCAATTGTGTTTGTGGAGTTTCTTAGGTGGATTCTCAAGGGTCTAAGTCTAATGGAGGGGTTTGTCAACATCAAATCTGGTGGCGAATTCCAGTGGCAGTCGAGCACTGAATTAGTGTACCTGGATT
>JAUZSS010309058.1:0-10242 GCA_035668195.1 Sarracenia psittacina
ACGCTTCAGCTTGAGGGGGAGTGTTAAGATTAAGAGAATATTAGGTTATTAGTGTTAAGATTGATAGAATATTTCTTCTTTATTAGGCTATGATTTAGTTTCTTAATTCAAGGTTTCATCAATCTTATATATATGATGTAACATTCATTTGTAAAATAAATCAATAACAAATCTTCTTTATCTCTTCTTAAACTTCAACTATATGAGTAAAGCATATGATTGGGTTGAATGGTCTTTTCTAAAGGTAATTGTGTTAAAATTGGGCTTCCCCCAAGGCTTTGTTGGGAAGATCATGAAATGTGTTGAATCGGTCTCATTCTCAGTCCTTTTGAATGGTGTTCCTTCCAAATCTTTTTACCTCGCTCGGGGGATTCGCCAGGGCAACCCCATTACTCCCTACCTATTTTTGCTGTGCTGAGGGACTATCAACAATTCTACACCGAGCAAAAAATGAGAAATCTATTTCAGGGATGGCGGTATGTCGCGGATGGCCAAGGGTTTCTCATCTTTTATTTGCAGATGACAGCCTCTTCTTCTTAAGGGCTTCATTGGAAGAGGCAAGTGCTCTTAAATCAATCCCTCACTCCTATGAATTGGCATTGGAATCTGGCCAGAAGATCAGTATGGAGAAATCCGGGATATGCTTTAGCCCGAATGTTCCCGAAATGCAGCAACAAGGTATCAAGACTTTCCTTGGGGTTGAGTTTTTGAATAAATCTGGAAAGTACCTTGGTATGCCATCCTTCATTGGTCGAACTAAGAATGAGGTACTGAGTTTCCTTAAGGAGAGGATTTGGAGGAAGCTAAATGGCTGGAAGGAAAAATCTTTATCTGCAGCAGGAAGGGAGATCCTCATAATAGCAGTGATTCAAGCAATACCCAGCTATGTAATGTCTTGTTTGAGATTCCTAAACAGTTGTGTTGAGATATGTAGTGAGAAATATTGGTGGGGGGAGAGTGAAAATAAAAGGAAGGTGCACTGGAAGAAATGGGAAAGCCTTTGTGCTCCCAAATGGGTAGGTGGATTGGGTTTTTGGAATTTTTCAGCTTTTAACAAAGCACTACTTGCTAAACAAGGTTGGAGGCTTATTAAATTTCCTAATTCTCTCATTACCCAAACTCTAAAGGTCAGGTACTATCCTCACTGTTTTCTATTGGAAGCTCCATTGGGAAGCAACCCATCTTTTACTTGGAGGAGGATTTGGAATGCAAAAAACCTACTGGAAGCGGGCCTACGATGGAGAATTGGTGATGGGCAGCAAACACATATTTGGTGAGATAAATGGATTCCAAGACCTTACTCATTCAAAGTTCTATCTCCCAAAAATAATATAATCCAGGACTCTCGGGTGGCTTCCCTCATAGATACAACGAGCATGACATGGAGAAAAGACCTCATTGAGACAATTTTCTTACCGTTTGAAGTTGAAATTATTTACCAAATTCCTCTATGCCCGAAACAAGCAGCAGATGTTATGGTCTGGCATTTTACAAAAAGTGGTGAGTTCTCAGTTAAATCCGCTTATCATTTAGAGATGGACGCCCGTGGTCGAACTAATCAACAAGGCACATCTAAAGGGAATGAGGAAATTAGAGCCTTTTGGAAGATGGTCTGAAGATTAAAGGTACCAAATAAAATTAAATTCTTTGTATGGAAGATTGGGCAAAATTTACTCCCTGTGAGACAGATCCTAAAACAGAGGAAAATTATACAAAATGATATATGTGGAATATGTGGAGAAGAAGGGGAAAGTCTAGGCCATTGCCTCCATAATTGCCCGTTAGCAGAAGCTATTTGGCAGGAAAGCACTTTGGCAAGGATTCTCCATCAAAAATCGATATATGATGCAGTCTCATGGATCATGGAAATCGCAAATACCCTGGAGGAAGATGACCGAGCACTATTTTTTGTAACTTGCTGGGCAATTTGGTCAAATAGAAATCAAGCTCTCTTTGAGGAAAATTGCAGATCGGCTAGAGAAGTGGCCCTCTTTGCAGAATCCTTTTTGAAAGAATTTAAAGAAGCTCAACAATGTATTAACGGTCGAAAGGAGATAATCAAAAGCACAAGATGGACAGCCCCCGAGAGGGGAACTTACAAAATCAACTTTGACGCTTCTGTTAAGCCACAAAAAAATTTTATGGGAATTGGGGTGGTTATCCGGGACCATAATGGCAAAATTCTAGCATCTATGTCTGAGCAATTAGAGTACGTTGCAGATGTGGACTTTGGAGAAGCCATTGCAGCTTATAAAGGTGTTGTATTGGCAGAGGATATGGGCCTAAACAGAATTTTGCTAGAAGGAGACTCATTAGCCATCATTTCAGCGATTAAACAGAAAGGTTTGCTTCTCTCCTCGTATGGGGATGTTGTCCAGAAAACAATTGAAGTAGGCTGTAGATTCCAAAGCTTTTCTACAAACCATGTTTACAAGCAAGGTAATATGCTTGCTCATCATCTAGCAGGCATGGCCATGGATGTAAAAGATCGACGAGTCTGGAGAGGACAAGTTCCAAACTCCCTTCGCCAACTCTCATTGTCTGAGGCTACAGTTGATCATTCCCCATCTGAGATTTGACGATGATTTCGATGGGTGGCAGTAACTGTTGTGTGGGTTTTTTCAGTTCAGTTGGGCATGGGATTGATGTGGTTTCCTGGGGCAGATATATGATGTTGGTTTTGGTTAGTGATCGGAAGGTTTCGGATGACGTGCTGGTTTGGTATTATGATTAGTGTGGCTGGATTGGTTTTTTAGCTGCCGTATGGTCTGTTAATGGGCTGGCTCATATTGATTGTGTTTGGTGACTTTACCTGGTTTGGAGATGGGTTTGGAGGTCGTTTGATTGATTTTCTTTGAAAATACTTTCCCTGTTTCTCGTGATCTAAAGAGGGCTGCTGTGGGCACTGCTTTGCTATCTTATCTTGGTTTTAGTTGAAGTCTGACTTTGGGGCTCTCTGCTTTTGCAAAAAGGGTGGCTTAGCTTATGGATCCTTTGTGCGTCTTGCTTATGCAGTTTTTTGATTCCTCCTTTTTAGCAGCTGTGGGTGGTGAGCTCCTGGTGGTCTTGGGGGTTTTGGTCCGATTGCAGATGCTGCAGGAATTTGCTGCCATCTTAGGCCGTGGACTAGCTCTGGCTGCGGAGGTGATATAAACAGTGAATGCTCTTGGTTTGGGCTAGACTTCAATTATCTAGCTTTCTGCACAAGTTTTCAAGCTTTAGTGGAGATAGTGGTGTATTTTGTGAATGTATATATGTGGTGTTCCCTAATAACACAAGTATCTTCAAACAAGTGCCTTTTAAGATTTTTTGGAGCCTCACGTCTATGTGCTGCTCAAGTTCTCTGCTGCTTCTAGTCTGCCCGAGCTTTGTTTGTTTGCTATGTCTGCTTCAAGAGTGGCTGTTCTTGGGTTTTTGCAAGTTATCAGTAGAAAGTGAGTTTTTTGGGGCTGATTCAAGAGTGGATGTCTCCTGCTATATATAGACGTTTAAGAGTGGATGCTTTTGGGTGTTATAAACCTGCTACATGCTTGCCTCAAGTTGTTTCTTCCTGCTTTTTTGTTGCCTTTTTGTAAGTTTCTGTTTCTGTGGACTTTTGCTTCCTTAGGCTTTGTTTTTGTGTCCTTTTTGCTTTTTCTTTTTCCGAGCTTTCTTGCTTTCTTTTGTGTCTGTTTTTTTTGTCTTTTTGTTTTTTCTCTTCTTTTGCTTTTGTTTTTCTTGATCTCCTTTTAGCTCCCCTTTTCTATCCCCTACATCCTTTTTCTTTTTGTTTTTTCTGTGTGTATCTCTATTTTGTGGTTTTTTTCTCTTAGCTTTCGGTTTGTCTTCCCTGTTTATCTTTTTTTTGATTTTGTTTTTGCTTTCTTTTGTGGCTGTAGTCGCTTTTATTAGGTTTCCTTTTCTCTATTTCTGTTCTTTTCGTTTTTTTCTTTTCTATACTTTATAAATGCCTAGCTTTGCGGGTTGTGCATAGCTTTTCTTTTGTATAAGGCCTTCCCCTTACGGCCTTTGTAAGGGATCGGGTGCGTGTGTAGGGTGGGTGTGTCTGTTCTTTGGTTTGTTTCCTTTCTTTCTCTCTCCCTTTGCAGGATTAACATTTGTGATTTATGGACTTTCTTTGCTTGGAGTAATATCGGCAGTAGCAGATCTCTGATTGGCATAGCTTATTTCCCATATGACGAGGATCCACTCTTCCAGCAATTGACTTTATTGGTCGCAGCTGAGTCCCTGTGTTTTGACCTTTTGTGGGTCCTTGTGATGTTTTTGACGGGCAAATTAATTCCTCACTATCACATGGTATTGTCTCTCCGCTATGAATCATGATAGGATCTTCAACGACTTCGACTCAGTTCAGAACCACAGAGTTACAGACGTTCAACCTTTATTCCCTAATTTTAGTGTTTTTCATAGTGGATAAAACTTTGAGGGTTTGTCCTCTTCGTGCTTCATATGTTTATCTTTATGTCCTAAGATAGGATTGTAGAGTGAGCCATGATTTGAGGGGTATGCCCCTGAATTGTGTTGTTTTCCTCTAGCTCTTTGATTGAGCATTCCATCAAAAAAAAAACCTCCTTCATTTGTTGATCCGACATATCCTAATCATGTTTGCAAATTAAACAAAGTCATTTACGGCCTAAAACAAACTCCAAGGGCCTGGTAATCCAATTTCTCAAATTGTGTATCACATCAATGTTTTTCTAATAGTCACAATGATACCTCTTTTTTTGTTTACAAGTTTTTTCAAATCATTATTATTCTTGTTGTGTATGTGGATGACATCTTGCTTACATGTAATAATTCCAATCACATCAATTCTTTGATCACTCATATGCATTCTACATTTTTCATGAAAGTGCTTAGAACTATATCATATTTTATTGGTGTGCTAGTAACTTCGGTCCCTCAAAGATACTTTCTAAGTCAACATAAGTATGCTAATGATCTTTTTGCCAAAGCAGGTCTACAAAATTATAAACATGCTCTGTCACCTCAATCTCTCAATTCTTTGTCCACCTCTCATGATTCTCTTCCATTCTCCCAACCTACCTTCTATTGGAGTATTGTTGAGGTTTTACAGTATTTTACTATTACACGTCTTGAAAATTTATTTAGTGTCAACTAAGTTTGTCAACATATGCAATCGTCTTCAAATGCTAATTTTAAAACTGCCAAAAGAATCATTCGCTATATTCAAGGGACCATTGATCATGGCCTCTTGTTTAAGCCTAACACTTTTAATCTTTCGTCATTTTTTGATTTGGATTGGGCTGGAGATAGTTTGAACAAAAAAATTACAACTGATTTGTGTGTATCTGAGTGAGAATTTAATTTTATGGTCAGCCAAAAAATAAGCTGTGGTATCACATTCTTCAATTGAGGTTGAATACAGGGCTTTAGCCCAAACTACAGCTGGATTAACCTGGTTGCGTATGTTGCTACATGACTTACATATTGTTCCATCGGTACTTATGGTTTTTTGTGATAACAACTTTGCTATATCTCTTGTCACTAATCTAGTTTTTTATACACTTTATAAACATATTGATATAGATTGCCATTTTTAAACGAAATGATGTTTTGGTGAAAGAATTGGTTCTCAAACATGTTTCCTTCAATGATCAAGTAACTGATGCTTTCACAAAGACAGTGTCTGGTTTTCGGTTTAAAGCTATCAAAGACAAGAACTTGGTGTGCCAAACACTCACAATTCGTTTGCGGGGCTGATAAATAGCTATTACTGTATTATAAATAGCTCTACATTCTTTCTCCTTCTTTTGTATTACTATATTGTTGTATTGGGCTATAGCTGTATTATTGTGGTTGAGTGTATTAACTATGGTTAGTGGTTAGATTATATTCTTTTGAGGTGTGTAAGAGAACATTCGACTAATTCACTTTTGTTGAGATACATTTTTCGTTTTACAAAGAGTTTCTCTCTCTTATTTTACTCATTCTTGTTCTTGTTCTTGTATCGATCCTTGATCTTGTGGATAAAGTTTTGTAGTATCAGAGTGGTAATCTCTTGCGAGATATCCACCGATCCAAGGCGTGTTCATTATCTTCTTAGTCTCTTTTTCTTCAGTAATCTCTTGTGAGAAACTCATCGATTCACGGCATTTTCGTCATCCTCTTCATTGATGATGATGATTCTCCCAAATCTAAATTTTCTTATCACGAATCTTTCATCTTTTGTCATGATGAAGCATAATTCCACAAATTATTTGGTTTGGAAAAAGCAAATGCAAAACATCATCCAAGAAACCGATTTAATCGGATATGTTGATGGATATTATTGATGATTCAAGTAAAGAAATAGATAATCTTGAGGCAGCTAATTAGAAAAAGGTAAATTCTCACCTTTTAAGTTGCATGACTGCTACACTCTCACCATTGATCTACAACACGATTTTGTCTTGTAAGCACAGTCACGATGTATGGCTTATGGTGAGTAAAAAGTTCACATCTCTATCCCGATCTCATGTTCAACAACTAAGAAATAAACTCATTACGGTTTCTAAGAAATCAAAATCTATGGAATAATGCCTGCCCAAAATCAAGGAAATAGTGAACAATTTTGCCATAACCTCGGCACCTGTAGATAATTAGGCCTGGTTGTTTTAAATGGACTACGAGATGAGTATAATGCCTTCAAAACTTTCATTCGAGCTACGGTTAGGATGATTACCATGGAAGAGCTTTCAGCTCTCCTAAGTTCTGAATATGTTCATGTTGAGAAAATAACTCCTCATTGTCGAGTGATCTTAACGTTACATTTGCTACTAATACCTTCAATAACACTTCTGGTAATAATCAAGTATATACCAGAGGTATGAGAGGAATGTCACATTATGGATGATTTCGAGGATGGAATTCAAGCCCTAGATCCTCACGTAGAGAAGGAAGGCAAAGTTGGCAAATTGCAAATGTGCCAAACTCACAACAAACACTAGGTCATGGTCCAATGCAATTAATAGTCTTCCAAATATGTGGTAAAATGAACCACTTGGACATAGACTGTTGGTATCGCATGGATGAGGATTTTCAGTTTTCTCGACCAAATACATCATCTTCTTCATCTCAGCCAAAAGCTTGGACAACCATGGCTTCACCTACCACATCTTAGAATTGGTATCTTGATTCTGCTGCTACTGACCATGTGACTAATGATCTGAATAATCTGTAACTATATCAGCTTTATCATGGTTCAAATCAGGTAATAGTTAGTGATGGATTATCCCTTCCTATTCATCACAGAGGTAACGAGATTCTACCTACCCCAACTAACTCTTTTTAGCTTCATAATATCCTTCATGTTCCATTTATTTTGTTCAATTTGATTTCAGTACAAAAATTCATTCAAGATAACATTTGTGTTGTTATATCTGACGTTGGCTCTTTTTTTTGTTAAGAACAAAGCTACGAAACAAATTCTTCTTAAAGGGTCGAGTGATAGAAGGTTATACCAACTGTCATATACTCCTTCAAAGCCTCATTTTTCATTCTCAGCACATCATGTTTCTTCTTCTACAGTGTCTTCTTCAGAGGTAAGCATTTGGTAATCTAGGCTTGGCTATCCTTCCCTTGATAAACTTCATCTGGTAGCTAAGCTTTTTCGTATACCTATTAATAAGGCTTTGCACTGTAATCAATGTGCACTAGCTAAAAATCATAGGTTGTATTTTTCTTCTTCACAGACTGTATCCAATAAACCAGGCTCAATAATTCAAAGTGATGTCTGGGGACCCTTTAATGCTTCTGAATCTCAGTTTAGATACTACTTGCTTTTTGTTGATGATTTCAACAAATTTACTTGGTAGTTTCCATTGGAATATAAATCAGAGGTGTTTACTAAATTTCTTGAATTTTTAGCATTCTTTGAAAATCAATTTCATACAACTGTTCATGTTTTTCGTATTGATTGTGGGACTGAATTTTTGAATAAACCTATGCCTTCCATTTTGAGCTCTAAAGGAATTGCTCATCAATATAGCTGCCCTTATACCCCAAATCAAAATGGTGTTGTTGAACGCAAACACTGACATATTATTGAAACAGCTATAGCCTTATTAAATCAATCCAGTGTCTCTCTTATGTTTTAGTTTGAAGCTGTTACTACACCCACCTACGTAATCAATAAACTTCCATCTTCTACCCATAATGCTTCCTCTTCTTATCAGGTTTTGTTTCATACTTTACCTTATTACAGTTTTTTCAAAGTCTTTGGTTGTAAATGTTTTCCATGGCTTATGCCTTATAGCTCTCATAAATTGGCTCCTAGATCCAAGTCTTGTATTTTTATTGGGTGTCATACAACTGCAAAAGGTTATCAATGTCTATATCCTTTAACAGGCAAAACTTTTCCTTCAAGGCATGTTGTCTTTAATGAAACCAACTTTCCATATTCAAATTCTCCTCCAACTGATCACCTGGTCCGCCTTATTCTTCCACTCATATTCAACATTTTCTTGGCCCTCTTCCCATTCACTGATTCACTCCCCTGCAGCTCCATTTCCTATTGAGTCTACTCCTCTAAATTTCAATACTTCCCTGCATATGAGGCCCGATCCTATTTTATTTTCGTTCGGTTTAAAGGCTCGCTTTTCAAATTTAAAGTACTTATTCGATTACAGTATTTTAAATTCAGATTCGTTCATTGTGGGTTGTTGCTATACCATGTGTATGATTTTATGAGGCATATTTTCATGGATTGTTGTGACGATTTTTGAGACATTTGGACCAAAACTTGGGCATACTTATTTTCTTGCTTAGGCCCCCAGTGGGGATCGCTAGAGCGGTGGGGGGACTGCTCGAGCTGTGTGACAAAAACATGTTTTCTAAAACTCTTGGAACATAGCATTCTTGGGACATTTCTTCTTATCCCCTTTCTCTTCCTTCTCTCTAGAAGTGTGTGGGAGTGACTAGGGTTGCTTGGGGTGGATCATTAGAGCAAAACCTTGGTTTTCAATTAGTAAAAAGTGATCGAGAGGCCGAGGACTATGTATCTACCGAGCTGATTTTCGTATTTTTCACTTTGGTGAGCTAGGGTTTGGACGATCTTGAGGTTTGACCATTGATTGAGGTAGGGAATGACCTACTATTGAAAATTTTATTGTACATGCATTGTATATTTTGATTATACATGGTTATTTTGTTGCTCAAATCATGAAATGGTATTTTTGGAAACCTCAGACTTGTGAATGTTGAGAGATAGTTAATTTTTATGCTATTCTATCATATTTAGAGCATATCTATCTTGTTGGTTTAGAAAAAGATATGAGGATGTGAAAAACCTGCCTATTTGCTAATGTGGATTTTGGAAAAAATGTGGATTCTGGGGGAAATAAATGATATTTTAATGTAATTTCATAAAATTGATGATTGTACCAGGAAATTGAACGTAGATCATACCAATGTTTAAAATTTGGAAGTTTTTGGAGATGGTGGGAGCATATCCACCAAAATAGTTATGAATTGGAAATTGTCTTTGTTTTAAGTTGTTAAAAAGTGTATAACTTTTTGAGTCTTCGAGTTCCCTACCCTCGGAATGGGCCGTAAATGTGTGCAATTCAGGTGCCCTACCCTCAGACTGGACCATAAATGTGTGTAATTCGGGTGCCCTACCCTCGGACTGGACCATAAAAGTTTGTAATATGGATCACTTAGTGATTCCTTTTGGCCATGCATAATGGCAAGGGGTAGGTGGGTGTGGGGGATGGTTTGTGCTTGTGCACGCGCGCGCGCGCGCGCGCGTGTGTGTGTGTGTGTGTGTGTGTGTGTTGGGGGGGGGGGGGGGTTGTTAATGATTTTGGGATGGAAAACATGGTTGTGATCAATGGTTAAGTGTTATGGACTTTAACAAAGAGTTGGAAAAAAACGGTAATTCAAGGTTATAAAGTAAACTGTTTTACTCTAAATTGGTTATGCGATAAAACTTGGTTTCAAGGAAAAAGTGGTTAGTTCACTTCCTCAAGTAAGACTATAATTAGCATATCACATACGATCCTCACATATAATGTTTAGTTCTTTTACAGTTTATTTCCTATGAGCTATAGCTCACGTTGTCTCTGACAATGGTACATGTGAACCAGGCAAGAGGATTGCCAATTGATGATAGTTACGATTGAGGGATCATTTGACATTATTTTTTATGCTTTTTTAAGAATTGCATAGGATCTTTTGTATCTTTTGTACACTCTTAAAAGCATGTAATTCGTACACTTTGACGTTGTACATTTCGGCCGT
>JAUZSS010310157.1:0-10237 GCA_035668195.1 Sarracenia psittacina
ACGATCCGGACTCTCCACTAACTACCTGTTAGTGTGGATTTTGGTATAAACTAGTAGTAGGGACGACATAGCTACCAGAGTGTCTCTGACGAATCATGGCCTCAAGGGCCATTCAAGACCCACTATCGCCATAGCCAAAGGTGGTGGGCCTCGAGCCCATCAACCGTCTAGGATCCCAATTCCATCAGGGACAACCCGATCATACCCTCCCTAACCTCACATCGTCATCCTCTATCCTCCCTAGTTATCCTCCTCGCTTGCCTCAGCCATGATAATGTCTCCTTAACTGGGGCATTACCGTTCCCAACAACCACCACAACCCAACTCACCACCACCAATTACCATGGTCCCGTTTTCATATCTGGACCAGGACACATTCCCTTAACCAACTGCAACCCTCATCCCCGTCACATTTTTCTTTTTATTTTCACATATTTTTCTTTTCTTTATCTTTCTTTTTTTTCACTTCTCCTATTTGTGAGAAGTTTGTTAACATCAATTTCGTTCTAATAGGCCGAAGGCCCACGTTTTGTACACATTAAGAATTTAATAAAATACAGTATGTAGTTTTGTTGGATATTCTATTGTCATATATGTCTGTTTACTACTTTATTCTTTCATTGCCATTATATTACACTGCTTTTTATTTCTAATGTACGGCTTAGATTTTAAAATTACAAGATTCGGATAATATTCAGATCATAAAAACGAACTACAAGCATTGCTGTAAAGTTGATAAAATTTTTCTTACTCCCCTATATTTTTATTTGGTATCTTTTTGTCCAATGAGGACATTGAAATATTTAAGTTGTGGAGTGTGAAAATTAATTTCATAATATATATATAACAAAATAAAATAATTTTATTATATTTTTTTTTTTAGTTTTTGGTTAGTGGTATAGAACTTGAGCAATCACATGTAATTCGAAGATGTTAAAAATAAAATTGTGGATTACATATTCCGGATGAAAAAAAAACAAGAATCATATTTAAATTATAAAAATTTGATTGAATAATAATTAAAACTGCACCACCTGATACATTTTTGTACACTTAGTTGATTATTTAACTAGAATGCCTATGAAAAATGATAGCAAAAATAATTAAAAATACAGAAATAGTTGAGACTTAACCGTTAGTGAGATTTTGAGACTAACTTTTAATTCGAACAAAAATTAATACATTTACTCATATAAATGATTTTTGTCTTTGACTATAATCGTAGAGAATCTCGTTATTTTTCATTTGACTGAAAATTGAGAATATTAAATTCTACATAGATTCTGATAAACTATGTTAAATTTTAGGAAATGATATTAGGCCATCTTTCTATTTTTAAGTCATTTGTTTTCTTCTAAAAACAGTGTCCCTTGGCCTTTAGTTTGAGCCAATTATACATAAAGATAAGCTTGATTTGTTTTTCTGTTACCCGAATAAATTTCAAAAGTTTTTTATTCGAATAAATGGTAGCTAGGATTAATATTGGGTATGTGATACATGGTGATAACTGGTTGAATAAATATATGATTACTGATAATTTGTACTAAAAGTTGACACGTTGAACAAAAGAGATGGAAAGAAACTCTTATACTTGTTTTGTCTTATTCTGAAAATAATATATATATATATATATATATGAAAAAAAGAAAAGAGAGGGAGGGGAGAGAGAGATAGAGAGAGAAAGAAAAGAGAAGCAAAATATATCCAAAAAGCTTCCATTAAAAAAAGGAAAAAAATTAATGGAAAGAAAAATAAAATAGATAAACATATATATATTATATAAGCATATATATAAAGGCACAAATAAGGGACATCATTGAGACTAGTGATGATTTGATGCAGCGATGGTGAGGTGATGACTTCACGTTATATGTGGATATGAGATATGTGATACATGATTTGGCACTTGAGTTATAGATTGTTATGTTGAGTATCGTGATATCTTTTCTGGCAACCGTTTAATACAATAATTTCTATACACTTAATCCAAGCCAAAAAAAAAACACTGTCCTACCTAATGTTATAATCGAAAATAAGGACCTGGTTGATCCTAAAAGGTGATATAGTTTGAAGAAGCAAAAATATCTTTTCAATACTCAGTATTCCAGTCATGAGATTCTATGTCAATTTCTTTGGAACTTCGTTCTTCAGTGCCAAAGGTATGTGGAAAAATTCTTGATTTGAATATTTATAACTTATGCTACATACCTTGAGTGTATACATTATAGTCAGTTTTTAAGAGATTTATTCTAAGGGAACAATGGGTGAGAGTTGAAGTCGAGATCTGGTTGCTTTGACAATTTAAGCTTGATTGATTCAAAAACATACATGTTAATGATTAATTGAGTTCACACACACACACACACACACGCAAACCAGGTGTAAGGTTGAGAAAATTATCATGAAAAATTTTATATCTTAAAAGTGGTTCTGTTTAAGAGTTGGGGATATAGACGTTTGTAATTTTACTCTTAAAGTTTTCAAGCGACATGTGAGAGCTATTCGAGATTGGGATGCTAACATTTTTTTGTTAGTATTTTAGTAGTTTTCATAGTTTTATTTAGTTATTTATTTTTATTTTTGCTTTACTCGAGAACTAGTAAAGTGTAAGTTTTGGGGTGTGATCGGTACTTAAAAGTGGCGATTATAAGTTGTTAATTACACCAGGCTAAGCTCGAGATTTTATTTAATAAAATGTTTTTGTAGTGTTTTTGTTAATAAGGCAGGTATAGGTGAGATGATGCAGAAAGTGGATAAAATAGTGAAATAAATAACACAAGACGAAAAAGATCAAAACTGTCCAAAATTACACAACCGTCCGGACACAATTTTAAGTCCGTCGCGGTGGAAGACCGCACTTCCATTTGGATGGTTGGCCACTTCCGTCTGGACAGTAAACACCTTGGAAGACAAACTTCAAAAAGGATTTCAACTTCTCCAAAAATCTATAAAACCCCCAAACCAGATTAGAACAAACTTCTAACACCCTAGAAACGAAAATTAACCTTTTCTCACATTATCCAACCCTCTCAAAGTCACTTTGGAAGGTCCAAAACCTATCGGGAAGCTGCCAATAGATGCTCGAAACCCCGTTCATCAACAAGTCTGATATGGATTCCAGTTCAGCCATACGTGGTTAAGGTTTCTCTCTCTCTTGGGTATTGATAAAACCAGAGCTGGATATTTTAGGATTAGAATAACTTTATATTTTATTTTTAGTTTTATCATTATATTTGTTATATGACTATGTTTTTGATATCGGTGATATGTTTTGATTGCCAAATAAATATTTGAGCATATTAATTCCATTTAAGCTTTCTGTGATTGCTTTAACTGTGGGTCATATAACTGTACTTATTGTTATTCGAATACTCGAACATGAGAGAGTCTATGTCATAGATAAGACGATTCGTACTTCAGACGAATCGTGCTATAATTTTGGATAGGTTATGCCATATTTGAGATTTGAAATTTTTATTGCATATACTTAAGATATCTTATGTTATTGACGAGACAAAGTGTACTGAGACAACCCGTGCCCTGATCTTAGATAGAATATGTCTCGTTTGCATGAAAATCTATCTTTTTTATTATCCATATCACTCATGACATTATAAGATAGAGTCTAATATAAAACTAGATAGAATATAAGTTAATCTAAATTAAGAAACCTATGTGGAGGTAAATTCTTGATCTAAAGAACTTTCTCAAAACAAATCTTTTTTTAGTTGGAATTTCTCAAAACATAGTTTTTTAAGATTTATTTATAGTTTCTGCATAAATAGAAATTCATTTTCAAATTAAAAATCCATGATTTGCCTATTTATAATTAAATTAGAATTTTGAGATTAAATATATTTTTGGTTATTAAAATTGTTACACTAATTCCTCGTGGGAATAATACATGATCTTACTACTATTCTACCTAATAGTAATAAAATCTTGATAATTAAACTTGGTATAGAATGACGCGATACCAGCATCAAAGCCCTCTCACCGGTGTAACCAACGAGCCCTCACTACCGTCTATGGCATTTATCACTAGGCATGACCTCCATCTATGACGCCTCCATCCAATGCTCAATAGCCCCACAATTGGCGCACCAACAACTTTAAACGCCGTCCCGCCGATAACTTCTCTCTCTATCTCTATTATCTATCTTTACCTTGATCTCCTCTCCATTTCAATCTTTCTATTTCATTATCCATAAATATTCTGTTCTTCTATATCCCTCTCTCGAATTCTCTTTCCCTCTCTCACCCAAAATCTATCTCTTCCTCTTTCTCACGCACGTCAGTAGTGGAAAGATCTACATTTCCCTTTTTAATTTTATGTTTTCTATTCCTAAAGAACCAAGGCACTTCTTCCCCATATTTTGATGTTGTGTTTAATTTGATAATTTCTTATGGTCAATACATCATTGATTGGCTAAAAAACATGCCTTAATCACCGTCACCGGATTACCATTGGATAGCATGATGCACCGACGCGTCGTCGGTGACAATCCTACCCGGCCCCTATTCTTCCTTTGATTCTTCCCTTTTTACTCTTTATGTTTTGGTTCAGACTCCTTATTTTATCTAGTCTATATTGGTATGTTTTTTATTTTTGAAAATTCCCATCAACACGATGTCATTCGACCCTCAAGAGAATCGCCGTCAAACCATCATCCACACACCACCATAACCACTTACACAGTAATCCCTTACCCTATATCGGGTCTAATTTTCTTTAATGTTCAATACCGAATATTGTTTTTGTAGCTAGTATTTTATTTTTGCTTATTTTTTATGGTGAAATCCTTGCTCAATGCTTCAATTGAATCCAATACGTTACTCATGCACCGCCGATGCATGCACCATGCGCCACCATCAAACTATTCCCATGCGCTACCACGTGCCGCCGAGCCTCACCTTCCAGACTCACTGCTAGCGAACCCTGGTAAAACCAAAGCCTCTGCATGCTTTTTCAGTTCACTAATTCTATATGAAAACTTCGATGTAATTTTCTATACATGAGACTAATACAAATATTTTCTCTTATTTTTCATAATATAAATTTACGCCAAGAAATCGCCACTAGAAAACCATGCCAAAAAATCGTCTTTGAAAACATATCGACGAATCGGTGCTGATGAGTCGTCGTCAAAACATCCGGTCCCGTGCCATCATCACTTGTCAAATATGTGCCCTACTATTAGCACCTTGACAATTGGGTGCTTGGATAGCATGTGATGGCACCTGGCACCATTGTCAATCCATTGTAGCATGTGGAGGGCATGCTACCTTACTCAAATGGGTTACATGGCAAGTCGACTCAGTGATCGACTATTCAACAATGGGCAAAGACATTGGACAAGTAAGGAAGGCAGTAGTCATGTGGGTTATGCAAGCTTCAGCAACCAATGGGCATGCTTAGCACAGTTGTGCACAGACGTGGGCATGATTGGCGTAGCCTTCCACAGCCTTGGCATGCACTGGTATAGCGTTGGCACAGTTTGGTCACAATGGCGCAGTGTTGGCACGGAATGGCACTCACTAGCCCACACTCGCGCGTACAGACACACGTTGGCGTGTATGGGCACGCATTGGCGCGCATGGGCATGCATTGACGTGTAAGGGCGCGCATTGGCATGCATTAACGCATAGACTGGCGTGTATTGGCGTAGGCGGTGCGCACGATAGCGCAGACTGGGGCATGCTTGGCACAGACTTGGTGCAGACATGGTGCAAACTTGGCACATGAATGTGCTGGGCATGCTTGGCGGTTAACAGCGGTTGGCTGAGGGTGTTTTAAGGCTGACACTTGTCAAGGCCTTTCCTTCTCTTGTATGACACTCATCCTAACCATGGGGGATGTCTATTGGATCAATTTAAATAATTGTAACTGCTAGAAACTGATTTGTAACCACCAATAATTGTAGCCTGTTTATAAACAAAGGCATGGCTAGGCAGTTTTGGCAAGAAGAGTGTACAGGGCTTTTGCCTTAGTTTTTCCTTATTATTGTTGAAGTAATAAAAGGGTTGAGACTGTTTTTGTCTTGTAATTTTGTGGTACCTATTTTTCTGCATTTTACTGCAAGTGTTTGTGCCTTTTTAATATATTGGCTGAGACTAAGTGTGTATGTGTGTGTGTGTGTGCAACTTAGTGCCATCACAGGTCATTTTGTGCATCGAGAAAAATAACCCAGTGATAATTGGTATCAGAGCTACATTGATCTTATGCCGGGTAGAACCATGGAAGCAATACGCGAGCATATCTTGCGATTGGAAGAATTGGTGGGTGCGCCCCAACCAGAAGGGTCCCTTTCTCTTATGGAGTGGATGGATGATGTGGTTGCCGGAGTCGTCTCTTTGAAGACTACGGTTGATCAACATGTTGCAATGTCGACTAGTCGATTTGCAGAAATAATGACGGATTTTGTAGCCTTGTCGGATACAATGAAAGCCAAGGTCCAAGACTTGGAGGCGGAGTTGTCCCTAACGAAGAGGGCCATCAATGGTAATTTCACAACCGTTGTTGCGCCCATGAACGTGAAGGTCCCTGAACCAAAAGCCTTTGGTGGAACACGAAGTGCAAAGGAGTTGGAAAATTTTCTATGGGACATGGAACAATACTTCAAGGCTGCTCGGGTGCCGGAACGGGAAATGGTGACTATCACTTCCATGTATCTCTCGGGAGATGCAAAATTATGGTGGCGAACTCGGATGGAGGATGACGCTCGTCCTGCGATTGCTACGTGGGAAGTGCTGAAAAAGGAGTTAAAGGAGCAATTCCTTCCCTGCAACACGTCTTGGGTTGCAAGGGACTCATTGAAAAGGTTGAAACATTCAGGCACGGTACGAGATTACGTGAAAGAATTCAGTTCTTTGATGCTAGACATCAAGAACATGTCAGACGAAGACAAACTCTTCAATTTCATGTCGGGTCTTCAGACTTGGGCACAATTGGAACTACGACGGTTAGGGGTGAAGGATTTACCCTCTGCTATGGCTGCGGCGGATAGCCTTGCAGATTATAAATTGGGGAAGAATTCCTCTTCAGATGCTGCCACTACTTCTAAGTCAAAGGGAAAATTCAAGAAAAATGATGGCAAGAAGGAAGGTGCGAAGAAGTGGAAGAATGGCCAGAAATCAAAACCGAAAGTGGATGATAAGCAAGGCAAGGGCAAGACCAATGCCGGGTGCTTCATTTGTGACGGTCCCCATCGTGCCAAAGAGTGTCCAAAGAGGGAGAAGTTGAATGCCCTCGTTGCGGATGGAGAGAAGGATCGGGAGTCAGATTCGGAGAGCCCTACAAGGGTCAATCCTCTGCAATTATTGAACACCCTTCATGCGGAGAAAAACCAGCCAGCAACAGGTTTGGTTTATATTGATTCTGTTTTAAATAATTATCCAGTATTGGCAATGTTGGATACAGGCGCAACACACAACTTTGTGGCGGAACGCTTGGTGCAGTCCCTTGGACTGAAAGTCGTCAAAAGCCCAAATCGGATCAAGGCGGTGAATTCGAGTGCGCAGCCAGTTTGCGGCATGGCATATGGTGTGCAGTTTCAGATGGGAAATTGGGCTGGAAACATCAACCTGATGGTGGTCCCGCTGGACGACTTTGAAGTGATCTTAGGGATCGACTTTTTTGTGACTGAAAAGGCCATGGTGATGCCTCACCTCGGTGGATTACTGATTTTGGATGAAAGACAGCCATGCTTTATTGCAACCTGCAAGCGGATAGGCAAGGATAAGGGCGCAGCCAAGGGGAAAACGAAGATGCTGTCAGCACTTCAAGTGCACAAAGGCTTGAAGAAAGGTGCCGAGACATACCTGGCAGCACTTGTGGAGATCAAGGCAGATGTACTAGTGGAAGTACCAGATGAAGTGGCAGGATTATTGCAGGATTTTGCAGACGTTATGCCACCAGAATTGCCAAAATCTCTACCCCCTCGACGTGCCACCGATCATAAGATTGAACTCATTCCTGGTGCCAAGCTCCCAGCGAAGGCCCCTTACAGAATGTCTCCAATGGAATTGGAGGAGTTGCGAAGACAATTGACGGAGCTGTTGGATGCCGGCTTGATCCAACCTTCAAAAGCCCCTTATGGTGCTCCGGTGCTTTTCCAAAAGAAACAAGATGGCTCCCTACAAATGTGTGTGGACTATCGGGCCCTGAACAAGGTTACTATCAAGAACAAGTACCCGGTTCCTTTGGTGGCTGATTTGTTTGACCGTTTGAGTGGAGCAACTTATTTCACCAAACTGGATTTGCGTTCGGGCTATTGGCAAGTGAGGATTGCCGAAGGGGATGAAGCAAAGACCACGTGTGTTACTAAATATGGTTCCTATGAATTTCTTGTAATGCCGTTTGGACTTACAAACGCTCCAGCAACTTTCTGTAACTTAATGAATGACGTTTTTTATGATTATATCGATCGCTTTGTGGTTGTCTATTTGGATGATATTGTTATTTATAGTGAGTCTTTGGAAGATCACTTGACACATCTAAAAATGGTATTCAGTCGATTGCGGGAAAATGAATTATATGTTAAAAAGGAAAAGTGTGAGTTTGCCCAACAAGAAATTAAATTTGTGGGTAATGTAGTTAGCAAGGGTTTGGTTAAAATGGACCAACGCAAGGTGCAGGCTATTTTGGATTGGCCTCCACCGACCAAAGTAACTGAACTTCGTTCTTTTCTTGGTTTGGCTAACTATTATCGAAAATTCATACAAGGGTACTCTAAAAAGGCTACGGCTTTGACAGATCTTTTAAAGAAGGATTGTCCATGGCAATGGAGTGCAAATTGCCAAGATTCGTTTGAGAAACTGAAAGCTGCTATAGCAAGTGAACCTGTTTTGCGGTTGCCAAAATTTGAGTTGCCATTTGAAGTGCATACGGATGCTTCAGACAAAGCAATTGGAGGGGTATTGGTGCAAGAGGGACACCCGGTTGCCTTTGAAAGCAGGAAACTAAATAGTGCAGAGAAGAAGTATTCAGCCCACGAGAAGGAAATGACTGCGGTGGTGCATTGCCTTCAAATCTGGCGGGTCTATTTGCTGGGAACTAAGTTCACGGTAATGACAGATAATGTGGCTAATACCTTCTTCAAGGTGCAGAAAAAGTTGTCCCCGCGGCAGGCTCGTTGGCAAGAGTTTCTTGAAGAATATGACTTTGTGTGGGTACACAAGCCTGGTCGACACAACCAAGTTGCCGATGCTTTGAGTCAAAAAGGGGTCGATGACTATGTGGCTGCAATCTCTCATGTAGAAACTGATTTTATGGCAAGGATTGCTCAACATGCTGCGACGGATGCCGAATATCAGCGGATAGTGCAGCAAGTTAAAGAGGGAATTGTCAGACGGTATTGGCTAGAAAATGATCTTCTGCATGCCAAGGGAGATTGGCTTTATGTCCCTAGCAATGGGGGACTTCGGTTGGAACTTCTAAAAGAGACGCATGACACTCAGTGGGCGGGTCATCCAGGTAGACAGCGGATGTTTGCTCTACTTTCTAGATCTTTTTGCTGGCCAAAGATGGAAGATGACGTGGAAGCCTATGTCAAGACTTGTTTGGTGTGCCAACAAGACAAGACGGAACGCAGGAAAGAGGCCAGGTTGCTGCAACTTCTTCCCATTCCTGAAAAGCCATGGACTTCAATCTCTATGGATTTCATTTTGGGATTGCCTAAAATTAACGGTATGCGTTCTATTTTGGTTATGGTCGATCGTTTCTCTAAGTATGCAGTTTTTATTCCAGCTCCGCATGCATGTCCTGCGGATGTTGCTGCCGAGTTGTTTTATAAAAATGTGGTGAAATATTTTGGGTTGCCCGAGGATATTGTGAGTGACAGGGACACTCGCTTTACTAGACGATTCAAGACGGTGCTCTTCAACTTAATGGGTTCGGAGTTGAAGTTTTCAACGGCTAATCATCCTCAAACTGATGGTCAGACGGAAAGGATGAATTCTTTGCTGGAAGAATATTTGAGACACTATGTGACGACTTCACAGAAAAATTGGCTGGATTTGTTGGATAGTGCTCAATTTTGCTACAATTTGCATCGGTCGTCTAGCACGGGTATGAGTCCATTTGAATTGGCAATGGGTCATCAGCCACTTACTCCTCACGAGGTGGCTAGGACAAAGACAGGAGGGCGTTGTCCTACAGCATATCGGTTTACGAGGGCTAAACAAGAATTGCTGGATGAGGCACGGGACAGTTTGGCTAAAGCAAGTTGACGCATGA
>JAUZSS010312357.1:0-10232 GCA_035668195.1 Sarracenia psittacina
AGAAGGCGATCCATATAAGTCTCAAGAAAACAACCTATGATTTTCTCGATCTTGAGCCTTAAAAGGGCTGACCCCTTTTTCAGCTGGGAGCAAGAAACTTGTTAAGGAGGGATAAGCCTTCCACTCTTTATTACGACGTTTCTTTGCTCTTTGCCTTAACAGACTTAGATAAAGTCTGACAATTTTGCAATGCCAAATCAAGGGGTGTTATAATCAAAACCAAAGTCCAGAAGAGACTTGGTTGAGAGAGTTAGAGTCTCTAAACTAACACATTTAAATGTGCATATCTCGATAAGCTGAGAGTTGAGACATTGAGGTGTGCAAAGAGAGCCCGAAGAGAGCTTGAGCGGCCCTGTTTAATGTCTTAATTTCTCGTTGTAGAGAGTTAGGTTTTCCTAGCGGCAGCGGTGCGCCCGAAGAGCGATCAAGCTCAGTGGTAAAACCCTAATGATTCTCATTGGTGCAGGCAGAAAAAGCATGTCATCTTTAACTACGCCCGAATAGGGCTCGAACGTGTTATAGTGATTGCGGCTCGCTCGAAGAGCGATCGAGCGCCAGTGTATTCTTCTATATATACACTTCATACCCGCTGTTAGGTTTTTGAGAATCCCTCTCCCAGCCTTCTAGCTGTTCATGGAAGAGCAGATGCTGCCTCTTAGGCTTCCTCAAGCCTTGGTGTTGGATCCCACCATGAACACCTTGTGATGCATCATAAACCCAAGGTAATGCATTCTCCTTCTTCCTTTAAGGTTGTATGTTTGTCTATCCATGTTAGGTATAGATTTCCTTAGGTTCTATATGGTATATCTAGCATAGTTATTACATGTCATTACTTTTGTTAAGTATTGCATTAATAACATGCGGGTTGAGGAATCCCTTGTTAGGATAACAGTAGGCTTTGAGACTTGCATTAGTTTCATCATCATTGGCCTAGTTGTCTTACCGTGTAGTAACTTGAGATCGTGTGACTTATAATAGTCTCACACTCTTGCCTCTCAGCTAGAAGTTCCGGAAAAGTCTCCGATGTTATCACCCTCCAGTGTGCCGTAGTTCTTACCTTTCTTAGGATCAGTAACTAGATCACACTTGGAGTTATGACCATAGATGTCCTTGTCCTCATGGCCATTAGGAGTTCATCTTTAGTCATCATCTTTCTTGTCATCATTCCCACCACCTTCCACATGCACTGTGCTTGAACGCACACTTGGCCGAGGTATCTTAGAGCCCTCTTTGATAGGGAGATCAAGACTAGTTCCTGTGGACCGCATGCTACTCATGACCTCTGTTTGGATTAGGTATGGTGATACCCATAGAACGTTAGAGGGGGAGCTATCGCGACTTTGGAGTCAACAAGGGGATCAAGGCTGATCTCTCAAGATTAGAAGATAGGTTTTTCCGTCGGGAGTTACGGGTGTGTCTCAGTACAAGTCTATCTTGTAAACTTTTTGGCTTATAGTGCATAGTTTCCACTATGTGTTGGTACCGTGGTTTTCATCCAACAGAGCTTCCCTAGGGTTTCCACGTATATCGTGTGTTCCTTATGGTTGTTGGATGTTTTAGCTTTTTACAGCTTTATGTCGATGTTTTAATTATTAAACTTAACTTGCTATCATATTAAGTTAGATAATTAATTAATTAAAATTGAAATAATTTTAATTTTTCGACTCCTAACCTATCCCCCCCCCCCCCATAGGTTAGTTTATCGGTTTGTAGCAGTACTTTCAATTGGTATAA
Source organism: Sarracenia psittacina (assembly GCA_035668195.1). Classification (NCBI taxonomy): domain Eukaryota; kingdom Viridiplantae; phylum Streptophyta; class Magnoliopsida; order Ericales; family Sarraceniaceae; genus Sarracenia; species Sarracenia psittacina. Next base: position 1,735 of record JAUZSS010312357.1, read on the forward strand.
GAGCAAGGTTCTCGCTCTATGAACTCACATCCTGAGTAGATCATTCACTTGCTATGAACCTGTCATCTATTTTAGATGATTCTATGGCTATATGCTATTTTAAGTGTGTTGGTTGCCAATTGACCAATCCTCATCTTTTCTAGCTAGATAGACTACTCTATCCTTCTTGATTTGTGATTCAAATCCCTTGAATCACTTTCTTCTACAAACCAGCAACTTTCCCTGCCAAGCTTTGTATTGTGCAATGAGCTGGTCCGTGCCTTTGTAGGAACTATAGGGACCCTTCTTGTCGGCCCTTGCACATTGTTGGTGTGTCAGCAATTTTCCAAGCCAGGTTCTTCCTTACGCAGTGAGGTGACACATTCATTATACATCCCTTAGGTTTTCCTTAGGTGTTGTCTTTGTGCCGTTTGGTTCTTTGTATCCTTTTCCCTAAACCATGTGTGTCTGTTATAGGTTTTGGCTTTCTTTGTTTCCTCTATCATTATTTCTTCTACAGAAGTCGTATGAGAGATAGTGTATAAACTATGTATATTCTTCTTCTTTTCTCTCTTGCATGTTTGTGTGCTTACACTGCATGTTTTGTCTTGGAGGAGACACAAGACCATTGTCAATCTTATCGGGCAAAACTATTTGAGGATTTTTCATACCTTTTGGGATTTCCTCTTCTTGTACAAGTTTGCCTAGATTCATATCTTGAGTTAACAGTTGTGTTGTCTATCTATCTGCACACACTCATTGGGGTCTTGATGCTTATAAGTCACAAGGTGTCTTATATCTAATCATTATATGACCATCTAGTTGTTGATTTTGATTGACCCATGTTTATAGCTTACCTATGGGCATTTTCCCTTATCTAGTTTTGTATTTGAATGACCGCCAATTGTAGGTGTAAGTCATTAATTTGTGTGAGTAACCGCCTCCAATCGGTGTAAGTCGTCATTCTTGCGTCCCCTTTGACAATATGAAATATTGTTCTTATTGTCTATACCCACTATTGTGTATCACAATTTTCACACTCATGTAAAAATCCATGTGTACATTTATGATCGAGTTTTGGTTTGGGTCTTATATGGGTAAGAGTTCACATGCGTGTCTCTTGATTAACTAGATTAAGGTTTGTGCTTATACCCTTAGGTCCATTTTTTTTTTTTTTTGGGTTTTCCTTCTAAAGCACAAGCAGATGATTCATCTTCCGGTGATAGGATATGATTCCGTCTTGTTTCTCGTCAAGCACCTCGTCCTCATGCACCGAGTTCACTGTCCACTTTCTATAGAAAGTCAACATAAACTTTTTCTCTTAACATGATTCTTGCGAATTTGTACATCAATACGATGATTATCAATTTCTCATGCAAGATCCTCAAGTTATATGTGCTCATAAGAGTCATTCCATGGGACTTGTCTCTCATCCTTGCTTAAAATATGCAATTCCCTTCTTGTATATTTATTTTTGCATATGGCTTAGACCATTTTGGGTTAATGGGGAGAGTATTTTAGAGAGATTTCTTATATGAGTATTATCTCATTTCGGTCTATTCACTTCAGTGGGAGTGTTCTCCATGAGTATAGTGTTAAAACCTCTCTTTTAGTATATAGTGCTCAAAGGGCTTTTATCTGCGCTGTATCCCCAAGCGCACGAGCACTCTCATTGGGTTCGAGCACCTATGCGTTGTTGAAGACTTTAAGCAAAACGTCGCTTCTCTTCAGACCCACTCTTTCTTCGAGTAAACCCACTCTCCTCCCGAGACATCTTTTGTCCAACCCGTCACTCTCCCTCTCCGTCATAGGCGTCATCTTCCACTCTTGTCGACACCTCAACATTTCTCGTCTTCCGCTGTATGTTTAGAGTCCTTTGATCGGTAGGTCCTTATACCCCTTTTAAGGATTTAAAGCATATTTCTCTTCTCGGTATCCATCCTAGCCATTGTTGGCTTAATAACACTCATGGTCGAAGACACGCGAAGAAAATAGAAACGACAAAGGACCAATGTGTTCTTTACCACACGCGCGGAGGAGTACTATTTACTACTCATGCATCAAACTCTCTTAGTCAAGAGATGCATTCTACTCAATAGTTTTCCTGAATATGGATTAGTTCACCAATTCTCCCAAAGAGGGTGGATTAGAGCCTTTAACCAATCACATGGGGAATATCCCAAAGTAGTTTGTGAGTTCTTGGAAAACATTGATCTTATGTGCTAGACTTCGATTCTCATACCCTTTGATCCACAGTTCGAGGTGTTGCGATCGAATTCTCTGCCTTGGATATTGCCGACCTTCTTGGTGTCCCCATCGTTTCACATTCCCAATTTCCCTTCTGCGCCAATCAATTGCCAGGGGACATTGAGATACATAGAGAACTCACCGGTGGTGCACACTGTCATAGGGATGTGCTTCGTGAGAACCATCTCACCTCACATTACCGTGTCCTCCATCGCATTGTAGCCTCCTTTATTGATCCCACTAATCCACTGACTGATATCTCCATCTCCTAATGTCAGCTCTTGTACGGGATTGGTCAAGGGTACACATTTAACCTTCCTTGTCACATCTGGACACTAATTGCATGCTTCGGCGACTCTCCCATCTATGGTGTGGGTATACCCTTTTGCTCTATAATCACACGTATATGCTATTTGCGCTATGTTCCCACCTATGAGAATGAGCCGTTTATCTCCCCACCTTGTGAGATATCTATGCATACCCTTCCCTCTACCGCATTGTCACTGGACATCTCATCCCCTCATGTTCACTTGGTTCCTACTCCTGAACCTCAATATCCTGACCGCGAGCCGATTTTTACACATATCCACTCGGCAGAGGATCATGCTGATCAGAACCTGTCTCTGCCTCCTATGTCTCCTATCGGCTCAGATTATGCCTCTCATCCAACAGACCATCAGGAATTCAACCTGATTACGTGCTTTGCCTCTCCGAACACCCGACTTGACTGGGTTGGGTTTCGCTTAAATTTATTTGAGGGTAAATCTGGTGGCTTAGAGATACTTTTTAGAAATCTATCTCGCAACCAAGAGCCTCTTCAGCAGCAAATTATAGACATTGCGAGCTAGGGTTGCAAGCAGTTCGATTCGGTCGATTTTCGTAAGGTAGAACACCCCAAACCGAAACGATCTGTTTGTAATTTGTAGAAACCGAACACACATTCGCCATTACTGAAACCAAACTGATTGAGAGTATTTTTTCATTCAGTTTCGGTCGGTTTTAAAGCAAGCATCTAAATAGGTAAGAAGCCAGCATCAAAGGCAAATAACTAAGAAATTCAGTATAAAGAAATTCTATAAGCAGTGAAATGCCAAATTAGGAAAACCATTACATGCATAAAGATACAAAATAAGTGGTATAAAAATAATCTGCTTCCCTCATGGAAGCCTGTTATGCACAATAGTTATTTACACAGTCTCGGATGGAGGAGGGGCAGTGAGCACCTAACTACAGAAATTTCATGGCGTCAAAAATCAGAGATCATTCAATAATTCAAGCTTATAACTTTAATGCTGAACTAAAAAACACCAGTTTTAGGAGAGTAAGGTAAAAGAAAAATAATTCAAGAATTTTAGGGGAAAAAAGCAGATAAGTTGCAGTAATCAAAATCTGAGGGAAAAAAAAGAAATGTAGAAAATGCTATATAGAATAAATACTGTATTCTCAGCTTCTTGTGTCCCTTTCTCTTGTACATAATTTGTTTGTATACATAAACTTCAACATGACAAATTTTATTGATGATATTGACAGCAAGATATATGAAACAATTCGATATTGAATGTGCCCTGAACAGAACATTCTACATTTAGAAAAAAAAAACACTTGAAATTAAATTTTCATGTCTTGTAGCAAATTGAAAGGAACATCTACAAAATCTGGTCAAAAATCCAGGGGTGGACATTAAATTTGATGGCAAGTTGAAGGATCACCTCTAAGTCTGGTGATAAATCTGATGAAGATACTACTGGTGGTAAGTCTTCGACTGATTCGGTCGATTCGGTGTGTTACGGGGTAGCTGAAGTGGAAACCGTGTGTCAATCGAAACTACTCGATTTTACCAAAAAGACCCCTGCTAGTTTTAAACATATTTACAAAAATGACCAATTAAATTTTTTTTAGTTCGATCGGTCAATTCGGGGTTTTCGGTATTTCTTTCGTCCCTATTGCGAGCTCTCTAGAGATTCTTCGCCATCAGGCTCAGGAACTCGATCAGCGCTTCGGACGGAACATTGCACCAAATGATGGATCTGCTGCAGGATCAACTTTCGATCGTTAATCTTTGTTTGCTCTATTTTTCCTCCCTTTATATCTATTTATTACACAAAAATTGAAGAATCTAGATATGGGGGAGAATCTGTAGCCATGTTGGATATCTACTTTTGTAGGCATATGTGTAACCTTAAGTACAACCTATGACTACATAGACATAGTTGTTTAGTTTATAACAATGTCATGGTGTATTTTTCTTATTGCATAATGCTTGCCTCTGTTCTTGTTTTTCCTCTCACACGCTTTGTCCTTCCGAGACAAAAAGGGTGAGAGATGTTATCTCTTGCTTTGTGTAGTTAGAAGTTTATCTCTTGTTTTGTGCAGTTAGATGTTTGTTTAGTCAGACGTATCTCTTTGCTTTGCCTAACTACTATGACATGATATAATTGTTATATTATATATATGTCTTTCGTTTATCCATTCTTGTAATTTTACCCTGCCATGTTTAACTTTTAATACGCATTTAAGTCTTATTGTATCACATATATGCTTCACTATGGTTTTGAATTTCATGTGCAGTGAGCAGGTACATGCTGATTACACAAGCCTTACAATTTACATTATGACTTTGAGTATAAATGTAATTTGTTCTCTTTGTACCTTTTTCCCCGTATAAGCTTTGTTTTTGTTTATATTGTTTTGTCCTTGAAATGCCAAAGGGGGAGATTGTTAGTATTTTGGCTATTCCCGGGTTAAGGACAAAACCATTGTGTCTGTACCTTCTATTTTGGGTTTGGAGTTTTTAGGTGTTCGTATCTAGGTTCTCAGTCCTGTTTACATTCAGCAAGCCCGTTCCGATCGTTACAGGTATATGGCACTCACATACACATACCCATGTGCATTGACTCCATACATCATATAGGGTAGTTTGTGTTTTATGTTGCCTTAGAGAATTCATTACTTACCATGAATTCTAGGCACTGGCATGCGAAGGAGCTCGAACTCCTTATAGCGCCTTCAAGTGTTCGTAGAGCGCTCGAGCGGTGTCGAGCAGCATATACGCATTTATGTCTTTCTTAATAAATTGAGAGTTGAGACATTGGAGCACCCGAAGAGAGCCCGTAAAGAGCTCAAGCGCCCCTAATTAAATGTCTTAATTCTTTCTTGACGAGAGTTGAGATATTGAAGCGCCATTGAAGTGCCCGAAGAGAGCCCATAGAGAGCTCGAGCGGCCCTGCTTTATGTCTTATATTCTTGTTGCCCAGAGTAGGGCTTTCCCAGCGCCAGCTGCGCACCTGAAGAGCGCTAGAGCTCAACGGTGAAACCCTAACGAATCTCATTGGTGCGATAAAAAAAAGCCTATCATCTTTTAATTGCGCCCGAATAATGCTCGACTGCATTATAGCGCCTGCGGCACGCTCGTACAACGTTCGAGCACCAGTGTATTTTTCTATATATACACTTCATTCCCACCGTTAGGTTTTTGAGAATCCTCTCCCAACCTTCTTGGATGTTTATGGAGGAGCTGCTACTGCCTCTTAGGCTTCCCCAACCCTTGGTATTGAATCCCACCATTCACACCTTGCGATGCATCATATACCCAAGGTAATACATCTTGCTTCTCCCTTTAAGGTTGTATGTTTGTCTATCCACGTTAGATATAGATTTTTCCTTAGGTTCTATATGATGTTTCTAGCATAGTTATTGCATGTTTTTACTTTTACTAAGTATTGCTTTAATAGCATGTTGGTTGAGGAACCCCTTGTTAGGATGATCGTAGGCTTTGAGACTTATGATTAGTTTCATCACCCTAGGCTCAGTTGTCTTGCCGTGTAGTAACTTGAGATCATGTGACTTGTTATAGTCTCACAATCTTGTCACTCGACTAGTAGTTCCCGAGAAGCCTCCGATGTTACCACCCTCCAGTGTGTCGTAGTTCTTACCTTTCCTAGGATCGGTAACTAGGCCACACTTGGAGTCATAACAATAGATGTCCTTGTCCTAGCGGTATGTAGGAGTTCATCTTGGTTATCATTCTTGTGACTAGTTCCCGTGGACCGCATTCTACTCACGACCTCTATTTGGATTGGGTATGGTGATACCTATAGAACGTTAGAGGGGAAGCTATCACGACTTTGGAGTCAACAAGGGGATCGGGGCTGATTTCTCAAGATTAGAAGATTGGTTTTTCTATCAGGAGTTACAGGTGTTTCCTAGTCTGTCTATCTTGTAAACCTTTTGGCTTATAGTGCATAGTTTCCACCGTGTTTCGGTGCTGTGGTTTTCATCCCAGGGAGCTTCCCTAGGGTTTCCACATATATCATGTGTTCCTTGTGGTTGTTGGATGTTTTAATTTTTTGCAGCTTTATGTCGATGTTTTAATTATTAACTTTAACCTGCTATCATGTTAAGTTAGATAATTAATTAATTAAAATTGAAATAATTTTAATTTATCGGCTCCTAACCCATTCCCCCATAGGTTAATTTATCGGTTCGTAGTAGTACTTTCAGAGAATACTAACCCACCAAAGAAGTTCAACCCACCGAAGTTTAAACTCTATGATGGGAAGAGCGATCCAGTCAATCATCTACAATATTATAGATTGGAGCAGTGATGATGTACTTTCTATACCACTTGTTTCCTTCCATCTTGGCAAATTACGCTTAAGTGGTTTCATAAGCTGACCCCTAGGTCAGTTACAAGTTAGAGATAATTGGTTGAGGCCTTTATGACCCGGTTTATTACAAACAACAAGCTCTCAAAGTGCATTGACACTTTGTTGTCGTTTTGCAAAAAGAAGAAAAAATCTATAGCTATTGGGAAGCCTATCACATCGAGGATTGCACTGAGTAGTTAGAGATTGCCTCATTCAAGCTCGGTTTGCCTACTACTAGCAAGTTGAGCCAGTTCCTAACAAAGAAACTAATGCTGACCATATCTGAGTTAATGGCCAAGATCGAACAGAATGCAAAAGTTAAGGAGGACATGGTTCTAGTAGAGCGAAGTGTGGCCTTTGTCATGAGGCCAGAGAAGAAGGTGGAGACTCTAAAGGAGGAGAAGCTAAAGAAGGGCACGTGAAGAGAAAAGATCCCGAATTCACTTTAGAGCCCTATAAATGGTGTTCAAGGAGCCCATTTACAAGCTCTTTAAACGGATCGAGGATAAGCTATATTTTATGTGGCTAGAGAAGATGTTTGAAATTCCAAACATGAGGGATCAAACTAGATGATATGATTACCACAAAGACGTTGGGCACCTCACAGGGGAGTGTCGAGCACTCAGGTTGCACTTAGATGATCTGGTTCAGACTGCCACTGTAACGTCCTGAACTAAATCAATAAAGAATCTAATAAAGAATATCCAATAACCAAGCCTCATGCCGAATGTTTACTTCCTTAAAACACTGATTTAAGAGGAATAAGGATATTTCCCTTTTTAAAGAACTTTTTAAGAAAATATTGGAAAATATTCTAACTCTAGAAATTTTTAGAAATTTTGGCAGAGTTTCCCCTATTTTTGGACCTTCCCGAAACATGCAATGGCCTGTAAACAAACACCTGGACATTTTTATAGCAACAATCCGTATACACGGCAAACCTAGACTATTCTAAGCTATATCAAGCTGATTATCGGCGCAACTAAACTATACTACTCTAAACAATAATAAGGCCATTCCACGGCATCTACTAAACTATTTCAACCCAATAAATAAAAATATAAACCACTTACCCGACGGTATCTCACATGCATGCATAATATGAATTGGCCTTATGGCCGTACAGTTATCCAACCAAGCGAAAAAATAAATTAATATGCATGTCTCCGGATGGTATGACAATGACTGAAGTGATGGTGATAGATACAATGCACGACATCAAGCTTTCACATTATTGTCCTTATCCACAATCTTTAGCAGCTCAACCTGAAAAATTTAACAAACAGGCTGAGCCCAAGTAGCAGGATAATAGACAAAATAAACTGCATCATGATATGTAAGGTTGGCATGTGAGAAGTATAGGTTTTAGTCTTAAAAGTAACATAATGTCTTTTTCCTTAAAAAAATAGGTATCACATGCCCATTTTCATATGAAAGAAATTAACTGCATTACAGGTAAAACATTTTGTCATAAGGCAATAACCATATGCAAGTCTCATGTGAGAAAATATGTGTCACATAAATTTTCTATCCAAAATCATTATTATCATTTACTTAATTTAACAGTAATCACTTGTGAACTTATGTTCACAATTTCCTTACCCAAACTCAATCAATGCAACACTT